>JANZLX010000009.1:25018986-25038390 GCA_025531955.1 Erythroxylum orinocense
AGATGATGTTTGCTCATCAACATTCAGCAGAGCTTTTTATAATTTATCACCTTTCTTACACACTGTCCTCTTTTGAGCACTACACCAACCTTTATGGATTCATTCTGGAAAACAATTCATAGAAAACAAAGCCGGAAGCTATATGCTTACTCTTGTAATCACTCCAAGTGCCATGAGCAAACAACCGAAGCACATTCAGACACGAAGAATTCTCAGTTCCTTCAAGCTGCATAAGAATTTTCCCACGAGCCAACAAAACAAACAAAATTGCAAAAACCAAACAAAGAAAGAGCCAAAAACAAAGAAACGACGCGAACACAATTGAACTACGAGAAAACGACAAACGGTTGTGCGATTCTTACCTGGGCAATTTTAGGGACCCCGAGGATTTCAGAGAAAGCGAATAGAGAGGGATGGGAAGTGGCCTCGACGACAACGGACACAAGTGCTGAGCCCTCCATAGCAGAAGCTTGCTTCACGAAGTGATCGATCAGCTCTGCTTGTCTTTGTTCGATATCCATTCTTAAGACCTATGAAAAAGAATCCAACTTTATTGCTCTCTAGGCATTGGTAAGTAGGTGCTAGAAATTAGGGTTTCTCTTCGATTGCTTAGATTTTAAAATCAGAACTTTAGGATTTTTGCCACTGAGAAGGACGTGATTCGTTAGTGCCAAAGGGAACCTCTTTATCTGGAACAGCGGTTTCAATATTTTCGGAGCCATTTATGTTAAAGTCGTTGTCTTCTGAATTTGGTACTTCTTTATTGTTACTTTGGTTGAATTGACAAAATAGATTTTGCAAATTTTTAATTTTGATAATTAAATAAGAAGATCATAAAAAATTATTATATATAATGTCTTTCGTACGCAAAATAGTGTCAATTACCAACAATTTGCTCTATTCATTGAACCGTTAAATGGGAAATCAAAACACTCTTCAAAGAATCGCCGTCCATCAAATCCGGTGGCCGATTCCCGGAGCAATATAGCGGCTGTACAAGCTACTAACGACGGCGCGTCGGCCAGTACGCTGTAAGCATCCTAGTTTCAATCGCCCACTTGCCTGCTTCTTGGCATTTGCTATATTATGTTGAATGAAGCTTACTGCTTGGTATTAAAAAGATGAGTAGATCCATTTATTACTTTGTTTTGTTGCTAAAAGAACTTGATTCATTGTCAATTCTTAGACATTGTTGCATAACCTACCTGTCTTGTCTTTTGAGCTGCTATAAGGAAGCTTCTCTTTTCAGTTTTGTGATTGTAAATGAGCACCCTTAAGCAGATATTATCACTTGAAGTAAGGTTAGGAACAATCTCTCTTCAGTTGCAGGTTTACTAGGTGTTTGTGAATTTGTGTAACAGCGTTGTAGCACTTGATTGTTTAATATTGTGATTGTCATTGTTGTTCTTTTCTATTCCAGGATGATGGGCAAGGACCCTTTTATATGTTGAGCTTGTTTATGCAGGTGTTTGGGAAGCATTCGTAAGCATCCCGTACGTTTGGTTTGTGAACTGGGTTAGTTTCTGTCGTGATTTTTCAGCTTAAACTAATTGGATGCTGCCTGTTGAGAAATGTTATGTTAACTTATGTGGATCGGCTTCCTTTCGGCTATGAGCTTAACGTGAAGACTTTATCAGTCAGGCGACTGGTGAAAAGGCAGCCATTACTGAGAGCTATGGTCAGTTGAGGGATAAAGTTGGAGCTATATTCCCTATCTCAGGAGGTAAGCTGCTAGACATGCTGATCCAAAATTTCTTGCCTTATTCTAGTGTGAATGTTATTTTCTTCTTGACCTTAGCAGTTCTTCATATATATGTTTGTAAACAGGTATTTGGATATAGTTTTGCTACTTTGGGTTTGCTGGGAATTGCCACATTTTTGTTATGATTTTGACATTTCAGAGAGAGGTTTGGTTCTTGGTGATGAAAGGGTGGAGGAAGAAAAATTATAGAAAGATAGGTAAGGGAAGAAGAAGTTGAGAGATTAGTAAATAACAGCGACCTGAGCTTCCGACCTTGGCATTATATCATCTGAAAGCAGTATAACTTGGTTGAAATTGGTAGTGAATAGCCTAACATCTGAATTTATAATGGTGGAATGTGTTTTTGATATACTTGGATCCAGATTCAATCTGTGGGCCGGAAAACCTTTTCAACTGTAGCATTCTTCTTGTATGATGAGTTCGAATTCTTGTATCTTGCATCCAACAGTTGGAACTTGGAATTGTTTGATGAGTTCGAAGAATGGGACATGATGCAGGCAAGTAAATCACATTCTTTGACTTGATGTTGATGAGCAGAGATGAATTTTGTTGACGTGACTAGGTCCAAATGTGCATTCATGGATGCATCGTAGAGTGCATTCTTGAGTTGCAATCATGCTGAATGATCCAAAGAAGTTGCAAGACCTTTGCTCTGTTCTTGGTATTAATGCTTACTAAAGTTGTCCCACAGTTCTGCTTTTCTGGGGCACTTACTCGTGGCTTATGCAACCAAATGATTCATAAGTATGTCCACATGTGAATAAAGGATTAGATTTTGAATTGTCTAGTTCTCTTTAAACCTATGTTTGGTTAGCTTTATATTAGTAGAGCTTTTGTCAGTAGCACTTTTTTTTTAAAATCTTTTCTTAAAAGAGTTTTTCTAAAAAATCAGTTGACTGTTTGACTATCATTTAAAAAAGAACTTTTTTAAAAGAGCGTCATACAGTAAATCGTTTGGTAACATAAAAATAAAAAGTACTTTTAATTTTAGCTATATTTTATTTTTGTAATAAAATTTTTCATGTATATAAAATATTATTTAACATTTATTAAATAATATGCAAAATACAATATATTAATTATTATATAATTTTAAATCATATGAAACATAAATGAAAATTATCTTTTATATAGATTATAAAATAAATAAACTAATATCAAAAATAAATATTAAAACATACAAAAAAATCTAAATAATATTATATAAATTTCAAAATAATTATCCAAGTTGAGTAAATAGTTAAATAAATAATAAACGGAAAGATGAGTTTATAGGTATTGTGAGAATTATGTATATAACATAAGGATAAAAGAAACTAAAAATAAGCTCATTAATTGATCTTAAAAATTTATTTGAAATTTTTTTTAAAAAAAGCTTTAAATTTGAGCTTTTTAAAAGTTGTATTTTGACTACTAAAAGAATCATATCTATTAAATAAACACTTTTTTATTTTACCGTCAAACACCCTTTTTTTTAAGCTTTTGTAATATACAAAAAATATTTATTGACTTCTCAAGAGCCTATTCAAACAAACACTAAGTAAAAAAAATTACTATAGCCCTCAACTAAAACGATATCGTTTTGATATAACAAACCAAAATGACATCATCTGAGTTCTTAATTTGACCCGACTCAAGCTTTTCAGAACAAAGAATGCGGGTAAGTCTGTCATCCAATTTCTCTACTCTCTCCTTCTTCCTCAAGATTCTTATCCTAGGTTCTTTTTCATATGAAAAGTTGAATATAAGACCAAACAAGAGAAAAGTGATTGAACTCCTCTTTCATGGCAATTCTTGTATGTCTTTTTCCATCTCCTTATGATATGATGGGCACGATGGAATATAAAAAGTCACATATGCATTGCTGACAGATGAATGCGTCTTTTTCTGATACCTCAAGGATAAGTCTCCACTCTTGCATCACTCTGGATTTTTCCCGATAGACTTACCTGTTCCTCGATATCTCGTGGCCTTCGTCTTTGTAATACGCTTCTTTTCGTTGTCCATCCTTGCTTGTTTAGTCTCCCATACGTGTAGAGAGTAGTTCATGAGTCTAATCTATTGCACACCACTAGATAAGCAAAAAGGCCCGAATCATTCGTACTTACAACTTTTTATTTTATTTTCAAATTCAATAAAAATTTTCTTTGCTTAAATTTTTTATTTTAGTTTTAGTTTTTTTCAATTTTCAAAATTTGTTAAAAAAAGGAAAGTTTTTATTTTTGTTTTTTTAATACAAGAGAGAAGAATAACCGAAACACTAGCGCCTAACTAATGCAGAGATCTACGAGATAGTTAGGTGGGACTCAGTGGTGTATTGAGCCCCTAAAATTTAAAAAAAATATTATATATATATATATGTAAGGATGAAGTTGTTTGGGAGTCAGTGGTATATTAGCCCCCCCTCCCCAAAAATTTTTAAAAATTAAACATTTGGATTCTCCTATCTTAAATTTCTGGCTCCGTCCCTGTCTGCAGTACAGGACTCCGTGATTATCACGATAAATATGAGTCATAACAAGCGTCGGAGCCTCCTGAAGAGTATGAACTTCGAGGTTGGAGTAAGCTGCAAGAGCGACAAGGTTGTCCGCACACTGGTTCCCTTTTAGATGAACATGTTATAACTGCACCTCCCATTCTCGCAGAATCTCATAGATACCTGTCACCAAAGAAGAGTACTCAGTCGACGGTAAGTCAGCTGAGGAAAGGAGGTTTATTACCTCCAAAGAGTCCACTTCAGTAATAACACATCGGAATCCAAGTGTCTAAGCTAAATGAAGGATCCAATGAACTCCCATTTTATTTTTGTTTTTGTTTTTTATAATTTGATTTGCTATTAATTAAATATATTATTTAATATATTGATTATTAATAAGAATAATGAACATTTTATTTTATCTTTGAAATTAAATTAAATTAATTTAATAATTATTAATAAATATAATTAAATTTAAAATGTTTTCAAAATAAATAAATTTTTAGCAATTAAAATATATTTAAAATAAAATTTAACTTATAAAATATTTATTTTAATAAAAAATAATTTTATCGATAATTTATTAAAATAAATTTAATTAATTAAAAATATTTTATCTTTAAATTTTATAATTAAAATCAATAATAAAAATATAGTTATACTGTCATTAATAATTAAATAGATTTTTATTTTTATTTAGAAATAGAAACTAAAATTAAAATTAAATACCAATTTAAAAAAGTAGAAGCCAGACTGAACATTCTTTTGTTTTTTTTCTATATTTTCAGAAAATTAAATTTTAATTTAGGTATTGAAACTTGAAAGTGCTAATGCTGGAACTGACCGCTTCCAGCATTATTTTTATAGAGTTCGTCATCACTAGCACAGGTTTATGTCCAACAGAAAACCCACTGGTTTTGTCAGGCAAACAAAGACTCGTATCATGCTGACTGTTCAGTCTTTGGGTTGGCAGTTTAGGCCGGTCCGGCTTGACGTCAATCAATTAAAAACGACATTATTTTTCCAGTTTGATCGGTTTTAGGATACCCAAATTTATCAATGGGGCTCGACCCTATCAGTTGCTATCTCTAACTGCAATGGATGGCAGGCTCGACCCTATCTCTGACTGCAGTGGATGAGAATGCCTCTCTCTGAACTGTTTCATAAAAACCGATTCGTTTACATATTTCTGCTAGCTGTTGGGCATTAGAGTTTGTTGGTGGGACACGAAGCGCAACTAGATTCTGCTACATATCGATTGGTTTGTGGGGACCCTGCCATGTGAAAATACGTCTTCATGGCTGCTCACGTTTGAATGTATTCTTCTCTTGCCCTTTGTTTTCTTGGGATAACTCATCTTTCCTTCTTTCAGTAATGTAATCAGTGCCTTGAATTACTGAGGCTAAGTGTTCTGATATGTGAGAAAATTTTTGATACTACTCTAAGTGGATATGTGCTTAGAAGCACGGAGGTTCCAAGAGATTCTTGACTCTGAAGAATCAGCAGCCTTGGTTTTGCGTACACATGGCAATGGACACGTTTTTTCTCTTGGTAGAAAATCCTGTCCAAAGTTTTAGCCCGAACCTGCAGTCTCTGCTTTTACTGGAAACAGCTTCTCCATTTCTAACAAATGTCAGTTCATTACCTTTCAGGTAATATTTCTGGACATGGAATAATGCACACGCTGGAGCAACACAAAACTGTGGTTGTGTTGTAAGAAGAAACACTAATACTTTGGTTGTTGTTAGTTAAATCCACTGTTTCTAGATCTAGGAAAGATTGGAAATTAGGTGACAAGCTCTTAGGTGAAAGTAATGATTTTGGTCCACCAGAGGAACATTTGCCCTTAATCAATAAAGTCGAGAGAGAAGAAAGAGTTGCTACTTTTTCTTTTATGGGTTGGTCCTCCTGGAGCTTTTGTCCACTTCTCGTTTAGCTTTTAGGGAAGAAAAGAGTTCCATCATTTATGTGGATTGTTGCACTATTGATTCTGTTTCTTTATGAACTTTTCTGGGTTTTGCTTGTAAGATCTAAAATCCAGGGAAAACAATTAATAGTTGCAGCTTTTTGGGTTGATATACTTGTTTGCGTTAACAGTTTGGAGCAGGAAACTTGAGGCTTGTCTACTTTCAACACTTGGGATGTGAGAAACTAAACAGGTGTTCTTCTTATAGTACCAGGATTCTGTTCCTTCCTTATGTCTGGACCAATTTGTCATCTTCTTCCCTGGAATTGCTTGTACTACTACTGCTGCACATCGTTAAACTCCTTTTAAGTATCGTTTGTTCTGGGTTCTAATTTGGCGCTTATGAAGGGGATCCGAGGCAATCTATGCATGTCCTTCAATTATGATAAAGTCCCTTTTGAGCTCTGTGCTTTTTCTGATCGAAACATTCCTTTTTCTTTTCAGATTCTATGGAATATTTGCTTTATAAATCTATTGAAATCGCACTGAAAGGACAGGATTTATTATCTCCTGTTTATTTTTTTAATTCCAAAAATTTAGTTTACATAGCTATTTGTAAATTTAAATGTATTTTTAAGAATAAAATAAATTGCAATTTTAATAGTGATTTAAAAACCGAACTAATTTGGTATAATAATAACCTTAAATCGATCAATTTTTTAGTTTGATTTTTAACTTTTTGATTCATAATTTTTATTGTTAAAAATGTTTATTGATTATTTTTTATTTAATAATATATTTTTAATTAAATTTTAAAATTTTGATAGATAAGGATAACCTTTTCTAATTATTTCCCGAATTTTTTAATTTATTCAATTTTTAACCAATTTTATAATAGTCTAATATCGATTAAATATTTTAATTCTTAAATCTCTTGTCTTATTAATTTAACTTTTGATCCAGTTTTTAAAAGATTGATATACTAACTCTTGAAAGATTAACTTTACTATTTATATTAATATATAAGTCACATAAGAAGATGAATTTTAAGTTGCACTTCAATATTTTTTAAAATTTTAAAACTTTTATATCATTATTTATAATATTATGTTATATTTTAATATTTTTAAAATCATACTAGTAGTAATAGCATCTTAAATTTTAATAAATATTATATTTTTGTAAGTTTTTAATAATTGAGGTATCAAGTTAGCATTATATAATATCCCAATTTTATATTAATTAAATGTTCATATAATTTTTAAATTAAAAATATAATTTGAATCTCAATGTTTCTTAAAAAATTGAAGTAATTTTTAATTGTTATGTAAATAAGTTTCGTGTTAAAAATGTTATAAATGCAAAATAGAATAAAAACAGTAAAATATTTAATTTATATATAATTAAAAATAATTAACAAAATTTTGTAGAGTATGAAATATTTAATTAAATTTTCTGTTCTAGTTAATCTGTTCTAACCCGATTCTATTAAATCTTATATATATATAAATAAGATTTAATAAAACATAATAAAAATACTATAACCTGAACAAAAAATCTTATTCCATAAAATATATATAAAAAAAGGAAGGAGGCCTAAGATGATAGCAAATGATCAGGAACTGCAATGAGTTAATGTTTAAAAAAGAAGGCATGGTTAACCTAGTTTCGACCGTAGCATCAACTAGCGGATTACTTCGCGATTCGAACGGCGCTTAGTGTGGCGGATTTCTACATCAACTTGGCCAAGCCTCGACTCTTACCGTTGAACTTTGGGGAGTCCATTTGGGACTCACCATGGTATGGTCGATGGGTTTCCGTCGCATCATTTTCGAAGTGGACTCTTTGGAAGCAATTCATCTTATCTCTTCTTCCTATACGGGGACTGACCGTCATAATCTTTTGTTCACAGATACCCGAGTGTTACTTCACAAAGATTGGGAAGTGCAGATCCAGCATGTCTATCGTCAAGGAAACCAGTGTGCTAATTCGCTGGCTCATCTCACAGGACTGATTGATCTGGGCGTCCATATCCTCCAAGCTCCTCCCTTACCTATTATTCATTGTCTTCATCAGGACCAGATAGGCACTTTGTACCGCTGTGCTATACGTTAGACGCGTGTTTGTTTTTATTTTCTCCTATCTTTGTACCGCCATGCTACACGTTAGACGCGTGTTTGTTTTTATTTTCTGCTGTAGTTTTCTCCTTGTATAAAAAAAAAAAAGGCGTGAAATTTTTTTTGAAAACGATTAGAATTTTTTTTTTGAAAGCGATCAGGTTATGTTTTTATACACAGAGGATCCGGTACTCACCTAAACACTATAGAAAGGCACTTTTGAATTGTTACATTTTATATTAAATATACAATTTCAGAAGAAACACAAAGGCAACCTTGTATAGTTGGGTCCAGTCAGACACTGAGACAAATGACATAGAAAGAAATCTGGAATTTAGCTGCGGTTGGTCGAATCTAGCCAGGAATTATATTACATGTAATTAAAAATTATAATTATGATAGTCAATTAAAATAAATAAAAAATAATAATTATTATTATCAATAATACTTAATTTATTAAAATATTAACAAATAAAAAATTGTTAAATTTTTTTAAAAAATTTTAATTTTATTTTACATTAAATTGTAATATATTTTAATTAATTATATTTAATTGTTAAAAAATAAAAATATAATTAATTAATTAAATTTTAAGTAATTATATTTAATTTAAAAAAAGTACGTATTATGTCAGAGGAGTCTATCATACCTCTGACACTTGCATGTTGCTATGTAATGAATATCATTACTCCCCTATCAGATAATCCTCACAAGTGGGATGTCAAAAACCTGTTGATAGTTGATACAACGATAATACATAACTAACCAGTTCGTTCCTTATTTATGGATGCTTTCCTAATCTCATTAACCAATCTACTCCTTAAGTTAATCAATATTATACTATTATAAAATTAATTTAAATTTTAAATGTTAAATCTTATTTAAAAGTAGCTCTTATTTTTTAAAAAATTGATGTTTTAAAAAAATATTATTAAATAAAAATTAATTAATTAATTTTAATTTATAAAAATTGGTTAATTTAAAAAAAGTACAACAACAACAATTAGTAAAATTTTCAGCTAATATGCAGGACTAGGAGAGGTCTAGTAGTACTCAGCCTTACTCCTAACTAATAAAAAAGTTGTTTCTAAACAGTGACGGGGGTTAAATAGAGACTTGGGGGGTCACTGAGCTCCCAAGTTTTTTTAAAAAAATTATTTTTAATATATATATATATATATATAAAGATAAAGTTATTTAAGAGTTAGTGGTGTACTGGGCGCCCCAAAATTTAAAAAAATTAATTCTTGAGCCCCCTATCTTAAATTCCTGGCTCCGTCACTGTTTCTAAATGACTCACATAAAAAATCCACCACTTACTCAAAATAAAAAATATTTTTATGAAATTTTAAGTTTTTATTTAAATTTTAATAAAATATTTTCTTTCTAAATTATTTTTTAATAGACTCTAGTTTATTTTTAATAATATATTTTCATCTTCGTTATGATACTTTTATATTAAAAAAATTTAAAAATTTATTGTAACTTGAACATATGACCTTATGGTTACAAAAAAAATAATTTTATCAATTACTTCAAGAATTATTTTTTATATGTAAAATTATTTAAGAATCTCGTAATACCAAGATTAATCCAAATTAAATATAGATCTATATTAGAGCCAAGTTAATCTTTCTAATAGAAAAGTAGATTTTATTAAATTTAAATTTAATTAAATTAGATTATTCAAATTTAATCAAGTTTTATATAAACTTTAAACAAATATAAATTAAGTTTAAATTCAAGAAAATTAAATTTACGTTAAATTTGAATTTAAAAATGGCCAATTCCATTCTTGAACGGGTCCATGACACGATCCATGAAAAGTTTAGATAAACAGTCTACTTGAAGAAAAGAAACAAAATCCAGCAGTGCACCTGATTAGATATAATCACTTAGTGGGTCCGCCCAATATTCCTCTAAGATCCGCCTTATCATGATATTAGCCAACAAACACACTAATCAGTAATCACACACTAATCAAACATTATTACATTAACTAATACCTAACAATTTTATATGACTACTGTCCCTATCGGATTGGTCTGTCCTTTGTAGCACAAGACAGACAAGAGATAGAAACAAAACACTGCAGCAGAGATGGGACGTTAATTGTCCGAGACAAAGATCAAACTATAACCACTTGAAGTTGAGCCTCTTCGTCGCTCGCTTACTTACTATAGTGAAGCAAACCATTTTTCCTTCGGTTTCGTGTTCGGTATCGACATGGGTTGTACGTCGTCGAAGCTGGACAATGAAGATACGGTGAGGCGGTGCAAAGATCGGCGACGCCTCATCAAGGAAGCTGTCTACGCGCGCCACCATCTCGCCGCCGCGCACGCTGATTACTGCCGCTCCCTCCGCGTCACCGGGTCAGCTCTCTGCTCTTTTGCAGCTGGCGAACCTCTCTCAGTCTCCGAGCAAAGTCCCGCGGTCTTCCTCGGCAATCCAAGCCCAAGCACTGCTCCTTCCGTCACCTCCAATTCGATTCCTCCTCGCGTCCCTGTCCGTCCCTCTCCGTCGCCGTCTCTCCACCCGCCGCCACCACCACCGCCGTATTCTCCGTCGATAGCAAGCTCTAAGCTCCCTCCAGTCCTCGATGACGCCGCCACTCGCCGGCGTAAGCCGGCGAAGCTTCCTCACATACTGTCGGAGTCGAGCTTCTCGTCGTCTCCGAGGAGTCAGAGATCGAATTTCGAGTATCCGACAGCTTATCAAGCGGATTCAACGTATTCAAGTACACCTTCACAAGCGTCTTCCGTGTGGAACTGGGAAAAATTCTACCCTCCATCACCTCCAGACTCGGAGTTCTTTAACCGAAAAGCGCGAAGCCAAAGCCAAAACGACGCATTCGGACGTCACCACTTGGACGCAGAAGATGACATGGACACCGAAACCGAGACCGAGAGATCGGAGTACGACTTCTTCAATAAAAGATACGACAGCAACATCAGAAAGCATCACTCAGTTGTTAACGAAGAGACTGAGAGAGAGGAAGTTCAGTGTAGCGAATGGGACGATCATGACCACTACAGCACCACGAGCTCTTCGGACGAAGACGACGACGTCGAAGAGGAGGTGGAGAATGGAGAGTCCAGATCCGAGATCGGGGCCCGATCGAATTTCGGGTCGTCGTTTCGGGCAGAATCGGTTAAACAGCCTCCAACTTATCGAAATGCGAGTAAGACCGACAAGTCGGACGAGGCTGGGTCGTCGGCGAGCTTTAAGACCGGGGAGTTCTCCGACATGAAGATGGTGGTAAGGCATAAGGATTTGAAGGAGATAGTTGAAGCAATTAAGGAGAATTTCGATAAGGCTGCTGCCGCCGGCGACCAGGTGTCGGAGATGCTCGAGATCGGGAGAGCACAACTTGATCGGAGTTTCAGACAACTAAAGAGTAAGACTTTCATGATCATCATCATCATTATTATTAATTAATTAATTAATTAATTAAGTTCCTGTTTAAATTTGAAAAAAATGTTAGAAACGGTGTATCATTCAACGAGTGTACTGAGCAATCTGAGCTCGAGTTGGACGTTAAAACCCCCACTGGCGGTTAAGTATCGGCTCGATCCGGGTTTGCTCAATCAACCGGGTGGACCCAGAAGTCTCTGTTCTACCATGGAACGCCTCTTAGCTTGGGAAAAGAAGCTCTACGAGGAAGTGAAGGTACTTGCTTTCCTTGTAGACTAGTGCAGTTACTGCTAAGATGATTGCTATATTTTTGTCGTTTCTTTAGGTTTTTAGGACAGATAAACTACTTGTGGATGTTAGATTACTTCCTGGTTTTGATTTGGTCGGTGGATGTTACTCTTAATACTTGTCGGTCCCCGTAATTACCTGTCGAACCTTTTCTTTTTGTCTGAATATTCAAAAGCTTTGTGGATTTGAATAACCTTCTCAGTCCATCGGATTTACGAGGATTGCTTGTCCTAGGGATGTGTGCTTGTGGTCGGTCCAAAGCACATTCTTTTTACGTAAAGAGAGACTGTACTTGTTAATGGCGAAAACGGTATTGTAATTGGATCCTTTTGTAACGACCCGTTTTTATCTTTTAAACTTGATGCCGTCTTTGAACAACAATTTAGGATTATGCTCTTTACAACAATAGATGGGTTGTCTTAAAATGACTTTATCATGTAATAAACATAAGGAAACCTTGGAAACGTTGATTGATAAATGCTAAATAGTTTCTGATTGATGAATGTAATTCTGTTTTTGGAATTTATGTAGTCTAGAGAAGGTGTTAAGATTGAGCATGAGAAGAAGCTATCCACACTGCAAAGTCAGGAGTATAAGGGGGAGGATGATAGTAAGTTAGACAAGACGAAGGCTTCAATAACGAGACTGCAGTCTTTAATTTTCGTCACATCTCAAGCTGTTTCTACCACTTCCACGGCCATCGCTGCACTTCGGGACTCCGATCTTGTTCCTCAGTTGGTTGAACTGTGTCATGGGTATGTTGATTCGTTTTTGAATCTTGTCAGTTTGTGAATGCAGTATGAGATTTACAGAGGGAGACAAAATTGGTGCTAGGAACTGCACTTGGGAACATTTTCTTTGTTGCTTTACGGAATAATTTCCGGATCACGGGATAATTTCCTGGTGTTGGTATCATTTTCTTTTCCAGATTTTAGTGTTTTCTCTTGTCTATGTTACTTCCTTTCCTTGAGGTAGTTGAAGCATTCATTAATCATCACAATTCTGTCAGGCCAGCCACTTGCTTCATCTTGTCTGTAACACATGTACCTTGTCCTTGACTTTCAAGATGCACGCCCGATTCTGCATCTCTTTTATGTTCTTTTTCCTGCTGAATTCCTGGCCCATCGAGGTTGAATTATAATTCTCGGTTCAGTTTCCTCAGCTGTTAGGCATTCATGGGCTGGAAATGATTATTGAAGTTAACATTACCCATTAATTTGCATCACAAGAATTTCGCATATGGTTAACTTGCATTTTTAGCGGAGACATCGAATAATTGTTACAGGAACTGTCTTAGTTTCTCGCCCCACTGTTTGTATTTGCTGCATTTGACCTGTAGTTTTGGTTTGCCAATTCTGTAATCCCCTTATAACATGTTTGAAAAATCTGAACCCTCCCACTGGATGCTACATCTGTTTTGGTGCTGAGTTGTGATCATTGGATGTTTTTAAAAGCTTGATTAATGCAGATTCATGTACATGTGGAGGTCCATGCACCAGTACCATGAAGTGCAGAACCACATTGTGCAACAAGTTCGTGGCCTGGTGAACAGATCAATCAAGGGTGAATTGACTTCCGAGCTTCACAGACAGGCAACTCGAGATCTCGAGTCTGCCGTATGCACGTGGCATTCCAGTTTCTGCCGCCTAATAAAGTTCCAAAGGGACTTCATTCACTCCATCCATGGCTGGTTCAAGCTTACTCTTCTTCCAGTGAACAATGACAATATCAACACTGGCATGGAGCACTCCGAGGTGTATGCTTTCTTGGATGAGTGGAAGCTTGCCCTTGACCGTGTTCCTGACACTGTTGCTTCAGAGGCTATCAAGAGTTTTATCAATGTTGTCCATGTGATATTCGTAAAACAAACTGAGGAGCTCAAAATCAAAAAGCGGACGGACACTACATCTAAGGAATTGGAGAAGAAGGCTTCATCTCTCCGTAATATAGAGAAGAAATACTACCAGTCCTACTCGATGGTTGGTATCGGTCTTCCAGATACCAGCCCGGAGAACATACATGCGCTGGATGCTCGAGATCCTTTGGCTGAGAAGAAATCCGAGCTTGCGAATTGCCAAAGACGAGTGGAAGATGAGATGCTGAGGCATGCCAAGGCGGTGGAGGTAACAAGAGCAATGACACTTAACAATCTTCAGACAGGCTTGCCAGGGGTTTTCCAGGCATTAACCAGTTTTTCTTCATTATTCACAGAAGCAATTGAACTGGTATGCAACCGCTCTTATGCAATCAAATAGATCATTACCCGATTCTTTTTGATGATATTGAAAATGTATATAAGTGGAGAGCCGTTTTGAGGTTTGATCATCTGTTTTTGAAAGAAGTCTGTGTATAGGAATTTGCTTTGATTGTGTTGTATCGGTTGATTTCACAATTTCAGCAATTGGTGAATAAGCCATGCTCATACTGCATCCTTTTGGTCTCCCTACTCTTCAAAGATTGCATTCTTTCCAATCTTTAATGTTAAAACAGTTTTTCATGTTGGAGATGTCAGAAACACGAGTCCTTTTTTCATTGCTTCCTATTTATGTTTGATCCGAAATCTCTGCTCCCAACTCCTACCGGGTACCTGAAACTTGTCGGATCTCTTACAAACTGTCGTCCTATAGGAATGGATTAATTATTTAGAATGTTATTACCTTAATCCATTAATAAGTTAATACTTTGTATTATCGGACCTTTTTAGACTTCACGTAATAGCGAGATTCAAAAGGCCCAAGTAATGTGCTCCCCAGGCCTGAAATCTCTACCATTGCCTAACAATAGCCTTCTCTACGTTCCAGGCTTCAGTTTAAGCGGTCCATGCTATCCTTAAGTGTTCATGCACCGAAAGCATATTGGTCACCACTTAGAATGGGCTTATAACAAAATGTCATATCTACACTGGCAAGGAGGCCCATCTCCGGCCTGGCCTTATCCTGAAACTTAATCAACTCGAGCTTCACCATCTGTCAACACAGGTCTAGAATGGGCAAGGCCCAAATAGCAACCCCAAATTCTACACCTACTCTTTTAAAATGAGAATGGCACAAGTCGTCTAGGACTAGGGGGGCTATGTAAAGATTGAAACATACTAATTGCAATCCACTGCATGAAAATTTTAGTGAATCAAAGCTACTGATTTCCAATTGATTTTTTTTTTCTTAACCTTGTGAGCATCCTGACAAGAGAGCAGCAATGCAGTCATGTTCTTATAACATAAAAACTAAGGATGTTACTAGAACACAGACATCATTATGTATTAGAAGAACTCAAAGTCAAGAAATTTACCCCCAGATTTCATATCTGTTCCTACCATTCTCTTGCTGCTGCTTCCTACCCCTATTGGATCAACAGGTCCAAATTTCCCAGACAATTCAGTTTCTACCGGTCTTGGCACTTCTGGTGGTGTGCTGCACCTTATAAGTGCCCAATTCACACCTTCAAAAAAAGGGTGTTGCTTGATCTCACTTGCACCTCGTTTCACCCCAAGCCTGTGCTGTGGTTCTTTCACGAGCAAGCCTCGGATCAAATCCCGGCTTGCATAACTAGTTGCAGGTGAGTCAGGGAATCTGAGCTGCTGTCCAACCACATTGAACAATGTAGCACGGTTTCCTGAGCCTTTGAATGGGGTTTTACCATACAGAAGTTCGTGCAAGAAAATGCCAAACGTCCACCAATCAACAGCACTGCCATGACCTTCTCCCTTGATTATCTCTGGAGCTAGGTATTCGTGAGTCCCTACAAAAGACATAGATCGGGCTGCAGTTGGTTCTGCTACAAGCTCCGGCAGTGCACTAGCAGGCAAACCAAGTTCTGCTCTAGGCTTTCTGGTTTTCTTCTTACTTTTCTGAGGGAATAAGCGAGGAATAAAGCACGCTGGCTGGATGCACACTGATGAGGGTTCTATACAGGCAGGCTGCACACAGAATGCACCACCAGCACCCCGCTTTGCAGGATCGGAGTCAAAAGATGTCCTTATCAGGGTAGGGGAAACTGCACATCTAAGCGAAAGATCAAAGTCTGACAGCATTATGTGCCCGTCATCACGAACAAGAACATTTTCAGGTTTCAAATCCCTGTAGACAACTCCAAGCATGTGGAGATATTCAAGTGCCAACAGAACTTCTGCAGCATAAAACCTATAGAGAGAAAGGAACCAATGATTAAGTAGCCATAGAAGTTGTAATGTTATTAGGAAACACCTTGGAAGCTATATCATGCAGAGAATCACATCAACATAGTATCAGAAGCAGACAAATACAGATCTCTCAAACATACTTGAATATCAATGGATCATCATTAAAAAGTGATTCAGCATACACTATGCCCTAGAAGAATGTAAACACTATCAACTAATTAGTTTAGAAAAATACTTACCCCAAACACCACTCTTCAACATTGGATGCAGTTATTTTAGCATAAAAATGCAAAAACATTAAGAAAAAATGCACACCTTGCAGCATATTCAGAAAAATGCTTCCCGGGCTGCCGTTGCCTTAAAGTATGCAGATCTCCACCAGGACAGTATTCCATGACCAAACATGAGAATCTGTCAGTCTCAAAATGTGTATACAAAGTTGGTAGAAATGGGTGATCTAATAATTGCAAAATTTCCCTCTCTGTCTGAGCCCTAGTCAACTTCTTCCTCGCTGCAAGGGATGCCTTGTCCATTACTTTCATTGCAAAGAAACAACGGGTACCACTAAGCTCCGAGAGATACACACTACCAATGTCACCACAACCAAGCCGCTTAAGTAATCTAAAGTGACTCATGCCTAAAATTCCATCTCGTGCTCTAATGGCAATTATAGCCTTCCACCTAGGATCATTTCCTTTATGAGGTTTATTAGCACTCCCCATGATGTTGCTCCAATTACTGTCATCACTAAGTCCACTGCTATCACTTGCCCGGCTCACACTAGTTTTCCCACTCTCAAGTGAATCTCCTCTAACACTGACACTTCCTTTAGTACTCTCATAATTCTTATCCATACTAAGCATGCCATCACTTGTCATAGCATCACTACGATATGTACTGGCACAGCTATGAACGACACTCATAGCTGTGAATACACCAGTACTATCAATGCTACTATGGGGACTAACATTACCACTTGGCGGCAAAGAAGCATCCCATACACATTCTTTCTCCTCTGAATCAGGTGGTAGGAGACCATTTTCTGTATTTTGAGATTGACGAGGAACAGAGAATGGAGAAGGTGATGCAACTAAATCATTAGGCTCTTCAACCAGACTTTCTGCCGGTGAAAGAACGACAGGGCTTGGTTTCCTTGGAGGAACTCTGATGGATAGATCTTCCAGAAAAGGCCCCTTCACAGACCTGTTTTTCATAAGGCATGCAGCCTCTGATTTCTTAATCGGTACATACACAGCTTTCATTAGATCTGTATCAATAGGTTCCGGTGGATGGCTAGCCCCGGAGAAAGAACTAGGGCCATCATCCCCAAATGAATCACCACTGTCCTTAGATATAATGACATCAGGCATTGGCTCTTCTTGCAAAGGCACAAAATTTTTTCCTTTCCACGGCCTTACAGGTACAGGAAAATCCATAACATGGGATTCTTGAGCAGTAAAACGAGCCACTGCATCTCTTACCAACCCTATCTGCACCTTAGTGCCCTGGCCGGCTTCTCTCCCTGAGGAAATATATGCATTCAGTATCTGACCACCCATGGAAGGCAATTTTCCAGGAAGGATCTTATGTTCTGGAACTCTTTCCATGCCTGATATATCATCACATGGAATCACCTACTGAGAAACCCTTCAAATAGAATTGGAGAGGTTAGTACATACTTCAGCTCACAGAAACATTTAAATCTTGCAAACAGCCCAATACCTGTAATTTTTATTTCCTACCCATGTTAACAATTTTACTTTCTTAGCCATCAAAGACACTGAATCTATCCGGGCATAACATATAAGAATGTAGACTTCAAGAAACTACATTTACCATTCACGTACAGGGATAAAATCAAATCTGTTTTTTTTTTCGTAAAAGGAAAAAGAAGGCATAAATGAGAGAGAACACTCCTGACAACTAAGAATCCAAATGGCAAATCTGTGCCTGACCTTCCATTTCGATGCCAACAAATCTACGTTAGTATCTACTTAATCTGTTTCCAAATCGTGCTAAAATTTCAAAATGATAAATAAAACTAGAAATTTGAGCCTCAACTTTCTTTTTATTTTCTGGTATTCTCTCATTCTATGGCCAATATTAAAAGAAGAAAAATCAAAGAAACAAATAATTAGGTCAAGAAAGTCATCGACATGCAAAATCTTATAAACCTTCTATGTGAGAAACATTTTTTAAAAAAAATTCTTTGGAAAGCTCACCAGATCAAACAACTAAAACCCAAGAATGACTCCTGCAAATTCTTAACTTCACTCTCAATCCAGCACAGAGTATAGGAGAACGTAGGAACTACAACTATCATTAATTAAGACAAAAGCGCCGAATACGCAACCCCGCTAGCCGAGAAAGCAGAAAAATGCCAAATCCATCTAAGGCTTAAACTATGATTTCTAGTCCACACCAACCCTTCAAATCCACGCCAAACACAAAAGGCAAAGTCAATAAAAGCAAACAAACCAGAGAGAGACAGAGATTTCTCGACACCCCAAAACGTACAATAAAGCAATAAAGGAACACATAAACAAATCCAGAGGAACACTCAAGCATGGATTTTACTTTGAAAACAAAAGGCAAAACAAAACACAATTTAGACACCCTAAACCGTACCAGTAAAATGAAGAGAAAGAATCTGCACGCAAAACCCAGAAATGGCCAGAAAAATTGGACTTCCTATCTGGGTTAGAGCTGAAGAGCTCAAAATTCTGAAGCTTTCCCAGAAACTATGAAGAAAATGTGCAAGTGAGAGTTTTTTTTTTTCTTTTTCTCGTGAAGAGCTCAGGCCCTGTCTTTTCCCTTTTTCTTTTGTGAGTGTGTATATGTGCAGCGTGGCTCGGCGACTAATAAGCTTTAGGTTGATGGTGTTTTGAGTAAAGCTTTTGCTTTATCACCATAACTTTGCCTTTTGTGTAGTAGACTGGTAGTAGTAGAATAGCTGAGACAGAGAGAGAAGAGAGACAAAGGATTTCTCTCTCTATGGAAATTGTGGGGTCCACGTTTTCAGTATGTAGACCCCTTTAAGTAGGACCCACACTGTTTCTTCTTTAAGCTACACTGCTTTTCATAACGTGGGGTCCAGCGCCCCCTTCTCTGTGTCGTCGCCGTTTAACACCATTTTATCTAGCATCGGATTTGGATTCCTATGCATTTATCTCCCAAGCGCCCATAAAGCGCGTGTCTATATATATATATATATATATATATATATATATGAAATTTTTTAAGAAAATTTAATTTTTTTAAAATATAAATATATCATTGTATTTTATAAATAGGATATATATA
>JANZLX010000009.1:25038490-25056401 GCA_025531955.1 Erythroxylum orinocense
CTATTTATAAAATATAATGATATATTTATATTTTCTTAAACAATTGCTTAATAATGACAAAAAAACATGCAATATAAAATAAACTTTATATATAAAGTAATTAAATATTATTAAAATAACAATTTAATTTAATTTTAAGAATTAATTTAAATTGGCGCACGTATCAAATATAATGATATTAATTTTTTAGAAAAAAATTTTCTTAATAACAACAAAACAATTACGATGTAAAATTATAAATTTGATATATAAACTGATTAAATATTATTAATATAAAAATTAAACTTAATTTTAAAATTGATTTGAATCAATTTAATTTGATTTAAATAATTTAAGATAATTATAATAAATTAATATTTTAAATTAAATTTGATTAATTTAATTTAGGTTTAAAAATTAAATTAAATTTTCATATAAATAATATTTGATTGATTCATTTAGAATACTTTAAGTGTCACATTCCCAAATTAAGGCACGAGGACAAACATTCAAGCTATTTGGTGATATGTTTTTATAAGATCAAACTAACATTTGAAGTGAAAAGCATGTACAATGTAACACCTATTACTCGATTAGTTTAATTATTAAAATTTTAAATTGTCTAATTTTTCAATTTGATTTATTTTAATAATTTTTATTGCTAAAAATCGATCAGTTTATTAATTAATCGATCAATTTTTGTAATTTAATAAATTTTATAAAAATAAATTAACTAAATTTCATTTAATAATCTCGTTTTTCAATCTTCAATAGATAAAAACAATATCTTTCAATCTTATTTTAAATTCTTTAATTTTATTCAATATTTTGTTAATTTTATGGCGATCTAATACCGATTAAACCTTAAATTTCTTGTCTTATCAGTTTAACTTTCAATCTATTTTTTAAAACATTGAATAAATCACCGCGAACCACCGTGAAGAACTCTCTTTCTTTTTGAAAATATCCATATTCTGAGATTTACTGGGACCATTGAAGCATGACCAGCCACTGAAGATTTTACTGTTACCGTTGTCATTTTCCGATCTTCAAGCTCGATTCATGGACTAGCTTTCTGGCCTGTGTTCTTTTTCATTTTGTTTTTTTTTAACCTCTGTTTCCTATTTTGTTTGTTACGTGGCTTTGAACACTTTTTAGTTTTGTTTGTTTCTTATTTTTTCAATAAAATCTGGCCAGATGGTATTAAAATAAAAAAACATCGAATAAAATACAAGTTGATTAAATTCAATTTAAAAAATTAAAACCCTATAAATTCTATGCATAATTAGAATGAAAATTTAGATTAATTAAATCATAGAGTAAATTCAAACTTTAAAAAAGTAAAGTCAAAAGTTTACATTGGAGTCAAATCGAACTTGTCTTAATACGATAAATAAATTATTTTCAATTTTTAAATATTAGTTTAATTAACAAAAAATTGACACTGTGCTGTGCATGATGATACCGTTAGATCAATTATTTATTGGAGAAAAAGTAATTTGGATCATAGAAGAAAATCTCAGTCGTTCGCCTGCAAGAAGATTACACTGTGCACGACGAGGACGAGGACGAGGACGAGATGATTATGATGATTACGAGCAGATCCTTGTTGGAACGTGTTTCCTTCCGACGTAGGCTAAACAAGGACACGCGTTGACATGGTTTCGTGGTTGATTCAGGTCCTACAATGTCCAAAGAGCCCTCGAGCAAGGAGACACCGAGCCCGACGCTATGCAACAAACAAGGGGTCAATTTGGAAAAGGACAGGTGCGCTACGCGTGCGTGCACGGTCGTTGTCTTGAGATGGCATTGTCATTGGACAAAAGCATTTAGGCAAACAGTTAGGAGATCAGGACCCGATTACTATTTAGAGTCTTGGAGTTAATAGGAAAACAAGGGCAGTGAGTGGTCAACCTCTTACTGTTCTCTGTAGGCCCATGTTGTCGCCGCCTGACGCCCACGCTGACCAGTTTTTGGTTCATCCATCACCCACCATGCGACGGGCCACCTTCTTCTCTGCGGCGTCGCGTGGAGCTTCTTGGATGCGGAGAAAGCTTTAGTGACATATGGTGTTATGGAAACTCTCTAAGCAAGTGATGTTAAAGACATTCGGTTTAGAGTTTTCACATTATAATTAATGAGCTATTACATACCCTTAAAATTTTATTAACTACATATTCAAATGCATTTTTAGGTCTAATTTATGATTTATCTTTATCTTTTTTAGTTCTTATTTGGGTTTATAATTCATTTAAAAACAACTTTTTTGGTTACTTAAGAGTAAGACTGTATATTACTGAACTATCCTAAATTTTGAAGTGTTAGTAGTAGGGGTGAGCGTTATTCTGGCTGGCCTGATTACTCGGCCAGGCTCAAATTAATTCGGGTAATAAAATGCTAAAATACAAATAAATCGGGTCGGCCCGAATAATACTTGAATTATTTTCAGTTTGAGACGGGTAACTCCGAAAAAAATTCAGGCCGACCCGATTATCTGAAATGTTGTGTTATTTTGTGTAATTTTTATAAGAGAATCAATTACCCGAAATTTTCGGACCGAGTAAGTTCGGGTAATTGAAATGTTGTGTTCAGGGCGGGTAAGTTCGGGTAATTGAAAATTCGGGTTTGAGTTCGGGTCGGTTGAGGTGGAAAAAATTTCGGGTAATTCGAACTTTACCCAAACAGTACAAATTTGGCCCGATTAGCCCGAATGCTCACCCTTAGCTAGTAGAATTTATATTCATTTGGAAACAATTTTTTTATTACTTAAGAATAAGACTGCATATTACTTAACCTTTTAGATCATGGGGTGTTAGTAAAATTTTTACTGGATATTATTTTTTGTTGTTGTTGTTGAGTTTATAATTATTCATCTTGATAATTTATTATCTGAGAAATTAATTAATTAAACAAAACCATAGTTTTTTTCCAGATAAATTATTCTTTTTAATCTTTAGATTATAAAAATTTTGTTTCTAACTTTTGCTTCTTTTCTAAGAATAGATTATTATGTATTAATCATCAGTTTGTGAATAAAAATACTATATTTTGTTAAAAATAGAGAAATATTATAGTTATAAAAATTAATTAGCTAATATTTATTATTTAATTAATTTAAATCAGTTTATAAACTAGTGTTGTGTATAATTAATAATTTACTTATTACACTGGTAAAAATGAATAATAACAAGTGGATGTGGCATCTTTAAAAAAAAAGGGTAGACAAGAAAATGTTAAATTTTGACTAAAAACAGTGAATAAAAAAGGAAAATGGGAAGATGATGATTGGGGAATTTATTATGCTTTGATGATGGAGGTTGTGGTGATAAATTATATGGGGGAGGGGGACAAGTTGTCATGTGAATCATCCCCAATCCCATGAAAGCTTTCAGGTTGCCCTAAGTTAGTGATTGCTATGATTAGGTTCAAGTATTTAACCACACAAATTTCCAAAAAAGAAGCATTTTGTTTGCAAAAATCCAATTGGTGGTGGGGCCTTGCTCCCACCTCTTTGCTTTATTGAAAAAGAGCAAAAATAAAATTTTAGGAGTTTGAAAGTGTGAGCTTAGTGTGTTGGAATTAGGGAAAGTGAATGAGGAGGCAATGCATCTAAAGGTGCCCTCTTTCATGATTCCTTTCTCACCATTGAAATAGACTTCTTTATATATATACATATACTTATTTGCCTTTGAATACTGCACTAAATCAGGAACATTAGTATACTTTTTTACTCATTTATTATTATAATAGTAATAAGGGTTTAAATCTTTGTTTCAGTTAACTAGTTCTTACCCAATTCTATAAAATCTTATCAACACATTTATGTAGAGTCCACATAATTATATAAACAAGATCAAGTAACACAGCACATAGTGCTCTTACCTTTACTATAGATCAAGGATCAGATCTCTTGTTTCAATTATGATGTTTCTATCATGTTTTATTAAATCTTATTAATGTATTTATATGAATTTTATATAAATATATAAATGAAATTTAATAAAACAGGATTATAACGTAATAATTGTGTTTATAGATTATAACCACATCTAAAGATGTTGCTAGTTTTTCGGCCAACCAATCACATTGTGGTGAGTTGAATTTGTGGGGAACAAAGAATTGGGATTTGAGCTTTGTGGACTACAAATTTCTCTATTCTTTGAGAACGAGCCATTTGTAATGGCATTTAAAGAGGTGATTCATATGTCAAATTTAGTCTTTTTAGATTTTTTAATCCAAAAAATTGAAAATTTGAGTTTGAGTGAGAAAAAAATGTAACACGTTTCAATATTGAAAAGTGTTGTTAGTCAAAGATAAAGACACGACAAGCTTTATAGGTATCTACTCCCTCCGATTCATAATAAGTATCATTTTAAATACATTTTAATTATTTAAAATAAGTGTCATTTTTGACTTTGTATGCATGTTTGTAATTTTACTTCTAAAATTAACTTTTAATTTCTCTCTCATCTTAATTACACATATCACAATTTCAAGACAATTTAACATGCAAAATTCAAGTGATAAAATAATTTATCTCTTCACGAGATAACTTCATGAGAGTATTAATAAAGGTATATTTATAATTTTATTAGCTTTCTTAATAAATGTGCATTTTTCTAAAACGACACTTATTATAAATCTGTCAATTAGTATTATAGATGACAACGAACTAACTCATGAACTTAAATTAAGGTATTTTTAATAGATCAAGCTCAGATCCAGACCATCTCAGGTCCAAGTTTTCTAAATAAACTGAAATCGTTTTATTTAGAATAGTTAAATATGAGGAGTTATTTTACAATTTTAATTTTAAAAAGCTATTTTAAAATCTTAGTAGGTCTAGCCATAGATTGACTCATTGTCATCCTTGCTTGTTTTTAATTCATTGTCTCGTTAAGTAGTTTATGCGAATTGCATAAGTAATTATATGTACTTGATAATTTATTTAATGTATATCAACATGATAATAACTTAATTTCTGTTATATAAAAATTACTTATATTGTGATGATTTTTTTTCTTTCATGGTAAACTATATTAAAAAAAAACTCTCCTTAGAAACAAAACTAGGGGGGCTAAGGTTTAATGGTTTTAGTGTTTTGTAAATATTATCAAGGACCAGTGATTAAAAAACTCGATTTCTTTAGCCGGTTCAATTATAAAAATCTTAAATCGTCCAAATTTTCGATTCAATTTTTAATTTTTCAATTTGAGTTATTTTAATAACTCTTGTTATTAAAAACGATCAATTTATTAATCAATCGGTCAATTTTTGTAAATCAATACGTTCTTATAAACTAAAATAAATAAATAAATTTTCATTTAAGAATCTCTCTTTTTCAATTTAACTTTGATTAGTAAAAACAATATTTTTTATTTCAAATTATTTAATTTTATTTAATCTTTAATCAATTTTATGATAGTCTAATTTCGATTGAACTATCTTATATATTTAACGTTTGGTCTAATTTTAAAACATAGTCAAGGACTTCACTAGGGCAAATTGGAACGTTAAGAGACTTGATTGAACTTTCGTTGACATATCAGGGGCTTCTTCACCCCTTTAGCCCAAACAAATATATACATACGTATATATCATAGTTAACAAAGGTTGAGGTCTGCAGTCTGCTAAGTGTTTATGATCTCTTAGCTTCGTAACTTGGCCCAACAGCATCCACCGTACGAATACTCGTGTAACCAAGCTAAGGTTTTTTACTTTGTTTTTTTATTTTTAATTGATAGTTATGATTATGATTTTTTAATTTCCAGTAATTTTTAATATATATTCAAAAAATAATAATTAATTTTTTTGAATAATAATATTCGTATAATCTACTTAAATGTATATAAAAAAATTTATTAAATAATTTATTCAGAATACATATAAAACTTTATTTATAAATTTATACATATATAAGTTATTGATTAACTCAGATGGGACAGTCCACTCCGAGACTTCCATTGCTTCGGCGGGCGGCCTATTGCATGACAGTCAAGGGAGGTGGTGTAGCGGCTTCCTTCATCACATTGGACGGGCCTCCCCTACAGCAACAGAACTCTGGCGAGTTTGCTTGGGCCTTACTTTGGCTTGGTCACTAAGTTACCGCAAAATAATAGTTGAAGTCGACTTCCTAAAGGTCATTAACATCCTCTCCTCTTTCAGATTACTCTTCACTAATGATATTTTGTTGGTGACAGGTGCTCGAGGCTTACTTCACAGAGCTTGAGAGGTTCAACTCTGACACGTGTATCGCGAAGGCAATCAATGTGCAGATTGACTGGCCTCACTTGCAGCGGCTTTCTATCCAAACTTGCATGTTCAGCAGGAACCTCTAGAGACTATCCGGGACCAACTCTTCCGCGACCGCAATAGCGCTTTGTACCTGCCACACCCTGCGCTAGTTAGGGTGTTTGGCTTTTTGTTCCTTTTGCAGCCCAAAAAAAAAAAGTTTATCTAATCTCCATTTGGACTTAAATATATTATGTTTCTTATATGTTCGACATAAATATTAAATATTATAATATATTTTAGAAGTATCCGTTTCTTACAAGTTACGATTAGGTTGACATTCCAATTTGAATATATAAAATTATAATTAAAAATTATAAAAAAAGTATAAAGTTAAGTATTCCTTACAAATTGGTGAAGAATTTAAATAAAAAAATTTAGTTTTGTACTTTTCTTGTAGGAATGAGAATAACAACAACTCTACACGTAAGATTTCTTACGTTGCATGGGTCGGGAAGGAACATTAATTATACACAATTTTTCTTTTATATTTTACAAAAAGACAATTATTGTGACTTGAACTTTTGACCTTGTAGTTACGAAAGAGTAACTTTACTAATTATTTAAAGACTATCATATTATAATGACAATGAAATGAAATATGAATGGGCAGTTTAAAGGCCCTTTAAGAAAAAAAAATGACATTGTTTAAAATAATACTATTTTAATAATTTAAATAAAATAATATTGTCTTATTAATACATTAAAACTAAAATAATGTTATTTGAATATTTTTTAATTAGAAAAAATCTTAAATTTTGATCAATTTTACATTTATAGCCTGAATTTTTTAAAATAATAATAACACATGTGCATGTCACGTGTTTAAAAACTTTTATTATTAATAGTGGTCAGTAAAAATCCTGAGTTAACTTTAAAAGACATAATAAAATAACAAATATAATAAAAAAATTAACATGAGCTAGAATTGAAAAAATTAAAAAATTGTACATTTTATTGTTACTTATTAAAATTTATATTATAATTACAAAATTAACCAAAATTTGTATTTTTTAAAATTAACTTTGATTAATAAACTTTATTTTATTAATTAAAATGATACATTATTTTATTTAAATGAGTTAAAATTAATTTTTAAAATTTTGAATTTAACTTAAAATTGATAAATTTATTATTAATTTTAAATTAAGTCGAACCATACTATTTAGTTTAATAATAATAGGTTTGACTTCTTTAAAATATCACTTAAAATAAATTTTTAATGAAATAATAAAGTTAATTTTTAAATTTTAATTTAATTTTAAAGTCAATTAATTAATTTTGAATTAGAATAAATTTCTAATTATTACTGTCATCTCATCCGTTACCCTCGCGCGCAACGTGTAAGCCGTTTATCCAGTTCATAGATATAATGCCGTCAACGTCTGGGAATTTAAGAAGTGATGCCGACACATTGACTCTCTAACTACGACATAAAACCGACTCTTTCACGATGTGTTGGTTTGCGTGGAGAAGGAAAGAAACAACCCACCGAACAACATCACCTCACTTTGTAATTCACGCTTTCTTTCACGTTTCTCCGATCCCAATTTCTGTTCCAAAATCCTAGATCTCTCTAACTCCGATGTCGGTAGCCTCCGGTAGCTCCGAGAGGATTGACTTGCTGCCGGTGGGCTCCACTCCCCCGAAATCGCCTTCCGACGCCGGGTCCGAGCCGTCGCCATCGTCGTCAACAGTTTATCTCTCGTCCGCCGCCGGTACGCCTGATCGTAACGACCTCTCCAATTCTCCTCCAAACTATAACCGCGATGTGGATTCGCAGCAGGTGCTTGTCGTTGACTTTTGTGTCGTTTTATGATTAGTTAATGTTCGTCGGTTAGTGAAGTTCGTGCGGCAACGTTTAGTTCTCGAACTCTCCTTTTTGTTGTAGTGTTCTTTTTATTGAATATGCCTGTGCAATTGTCATAGACCGTTAAAGGGCTACTGTTGCTAATTCAAGTGAAAACAGAAAAGATGAGGAATGTAAATTAAAGGATTCACTACCATTCTGAATGCGATCTTTTAGGGACGTATATCATGCTCTAAATTTCATGTTTTAAACAAGCTCATTGGAGATGATTGAATTGAGTCTTGAAAGGGAATCGATAATTATTCACTGGGCTGCTGATGTTATTGGGTTACCTCGACGCCTGATTATGCGCTATAACTTGTTTCTCACAAGCTGACATATTCTGTTCAAGGTGATGATGGGTTGACTTTTGAAGTGAACTTTGATTGTCTAATTTCGAAGCAGGCTTATTATGTCTATCTGATGTGTCCTGCCTATAGACCCTAAGTCATAACAACTGCCCCAGAAATTGTTACTTGTTATGCAACAGTATAACTCGATTCTTGTTTAGAAAAGTTATTAAGTTTTTTTGAATGTCTTAATGTCACCGTTGTCCTGGTTTTATATTTAATTTATTGTTAGTTGTTTGCTTAGATGCTCACTTAATGCCATAAGCTCATTCTATTGGGTTTTCTGATCTATACAATAGTCCCTAGCATCTTTGAGGAGTGAAGAGTATAGGCAACTTTTCCGACTTCCACCTGATGAAGTAAGCAACTTACCCCTACTTCTGGAGGATGCCCATTTCATTTGCTCTGAAACTTTACCTGATGGCGACCTTTTCTCTATCAGGCTCTCGTACAAGACTTCAATTGTGCATTCCAGGAGAGTATTCTTCTTCAGGTAAATTTTCTGGGCCGCGTTTTATATTTAGTGGTCTGTGTTTAATGTTTTAGTTACCGCTTGCTTCGATTTTGTGAACCTTGCCTTTTTCAGTGAGCATGTTGGCAATCAGGTTGCATCCTTAATTCATTATTAAATGCTTTATACTCCTTTACTAATTTTTCTTCATTCTTGCATGCAGGGCCATATGTATCTTTTTGTGCACTATATTTGCTTCTATTCAAATATATTTGGATTTGAGACAAAGGTAACCTTGGGACCTCAGCACTACTTCCAATTTCTTGCTAGTATCATGTGCTTTTGTAGTCATCATCCTTAGTTTTGGTTGATACGCTCGTTGAATTTCTGCTCCAGAAAATAATCCATTTCAATGAGATTACTAGTGTCAAACGAGCAAAGACAGCTGGACTCTTCCCTAATGCAATAGAAATAATTGCTGGAGCAAAAAAGGTAGTAGATATGGAGTATCTTCTCCTTTCGTTTAGAAATTTTGAACATTTTATCCTTTTCCTTTTGATTTTCATGACAGCAGTTTATTTAGATCTAATTGTTGGTTTGCAGTACTTCTTTGCGTCGTTTCTCTCACGTGATGAAGCTTTCAAGCTCATCAATGATGGATGGTTGCAGCAGGGTGATGGTGCAAAAACAATAGCAGACCAACAGGTACCTTGATCACTCGTGTGTTATTAATTATGACAAAAGGTGCTAGTAAAAGGAAGTGCACATCACGACATTAATTAGGAGGTAACATGCATTGAAGGAAAAAAGTGAAAAGCAGAAGTTAGAGTCTAAAGCAAAGAACTTAAAAGAATATGGTATTTAACTGTGCAATGGCTTATAACTTCTTCACTTTCTTTGGTTTTACTTTGGAGAGTGCCATGCATGTCCGAAGCTTGCTATAGATGTGATAATATAAAAGTTACATTCTCATCTTGCTAGTTTTGAAATCATGTTTCTTCTTCTTCTTTTTCTTGGGCGCACCATTGAACATGCAGGAAAAGGTTTGTGAAGCTTGCTATTTTCTATCTCTACTTAATTCGAGTTATAACTTGATTAACCTTCAGTATTTAAGTTTTTAAAATTTTTGGTCTGTTGGATCAGATTGGTTCACTGTTTTTACTCTTTCTGATGATCTTACCTCAGGAATCATTATCTACATTATCTAGGTCAAGTAGCCAGGAGAATGGACTTATTGTAATTGACAGTGTTGAGAGCTTTAAACAAGTCAATGAATTGGATCCCAATCACAGGTATTTATGAATTTCATGAGTTATGTACTTTGTTTCGGGGAATTGATCATAATTTAATTGCTTGTATATGAATCAGAATTAGTGATTCTCCTTCAGACGATCCTCCGCTTCCAGCAAATAATCAAAACGGGAATATTTCAGTAACTACGCAACTAGATGATAGTGTTTGTCAAGATGTTGAACCAACTCAAAATATCCCGTCTTCTTCTTCAACAAGCTCTTGTGTATGGGATGGAGAAGATTTTGATCCTCCTGAAGGTTAGTCAACTTGTTGTATGCTTCTATACTTCTGTTTTTTGCTGCACGTTCGATATTAAACTATATATCTTTGTTTACCAGTAAATTACAGTACACCTGAATAACCAGGCCTATTTTTCATCTCCATCGTATCAATTCTTAGTAAGAGTGGTTTATTTATAGATTGAAAATAATCGTGGGTCCCTATATATTAAAATGACTTTTCACTGGAGTGTGACATGGGAGGTTAGTGGTATATTGAAGGAACGAGAAGGATTAGTATTCTAATTTGGATTGGATCCTTCAGATTGTCATTAGTTTTTTGTTAAAATGCTCTGACCTGTCGGTGCTGACTGTCATTAATTACCATAAGAAGATGTTTGGTGTGGCTCCTTCGATTATTTCATATGATTTCTTTCCTCTATTCTATGCCTTGTCCTGATAAATTGAAGTGGCTATTTTTCTATGCAGTACCAGGCTCTTACACAAAAATTGCAGAATCAAAGTTTCCGGTAACTATTTGACTACATGACTCAATAACAGTGGAATTATGAGGAATTTGTTTCTGACTGTGTGACGTACGTGGACTGCAGATAAAAGTTGAGGAGTTCTTTAATTTATTCTTTTCGGACAATGCTGTTGATTTTGTTGAATGTTTCCATAAAGGATGTGGGGATAAAGGTAATTGTCTGATTTTCCAGGACACATCAGAGTAAAGTTCTCAATCATTTATTTGTTCATATGATCAGTATTGTCAACATAGACAGCTAATTTATAACTTTGCTTATCTGGTTGGTTGAGTAAACTCTTCTATTTTACAGAATTTAGGTGTTCTTCATGGTCCTCACATGAGAAATTTGGGCATGTCCGCAATGTCTTCTTTCAGCATCCTATAAAAATATATTTTGGTATGATAGTGCTTCACTCTTTTTTCAGATTATCTGTTTTCATGAAACCAAGATTTTTATATGGTAAAGAGTTGTTCTTCACTTTAACGTGGTACTGTATTAAATTCTCTTGGTAGGTGCAAAATGTGGCAGTTGCCAGGAGGTCCAGAAATATCGTGTATACAGAAACAGGTTTAATCAAATGTTTTAATATCGAGCATAATGGTTTTGTCCATTCATCTTTTCTCCGCTATGACCCTTCAACTTTGGATTTGGCAGTCATTTAGTTATTGATACGTCACAAGAAATCAATGATGTACCTTATGGAGATCATTTTTCTGTAGAGGTACAAGCTATTTCTCTGACATCTGAAGGGATGTCAATTTTCTAAGTTTTGCTACCTGCATGTGTAGTGAGTTCTCTAATGTCAAATATGATAAGCATTCGTAACGTAGATTCTTAAGAAAGTTATCTAGTAGTTGTTAACTGCAGTATTAATGACATGTTGCTATGAAGTGATTAAAAAGTTGAGTAACTATATTAAGAAGGGACCTTTGTTGTTCCCTTTTATGTTTGGGTGTGCGCATGTGTTTTTGGAGTGGGGACAAGGGTGGTGGGATATGGGAAGAGGACAGAGCAATAACAATAGAATATGTAACAGATGAAATAATTTGAACACAGAAGAGAGTGATAGAACATTGATGAAATTGAACTTGACAAATTCCATGCCTTTCCACTTCTTCAATACCAATCTCTTTACTTGGTTTTCACACATCCATTTTTTCCATGAAAATGGTTGAAGCATGATGGGCCCTTGTTAATGTTAGGTTTATGTAATTCCTACAATTTCTGGATCGTTGTATTCCTGAAATCTACTGTAATCCTTTTAGACTAATTATTTTTTATATTTTCCTGGGTTTGGCACATCAGGCACTATGGGATGTTGCCAAGGATGGTGATGAATCCAATGAAGGCTGCAGTTTGAAGATATATATAAATGTAGCATTCACCAAGAGAACCGTTTTTAGAGGTGTCTTCTTTGTTATATTTTTGCTTCATTATCTTGATGTAGTTGTTTAAACATCATTGTGTCACTTCACTGCATCCTATTTTTGTTGTTGATGCGCGATATGCTTTTTTTCCTTGATTTATTAACTTCTGTCATGTTTTTGCTTAATTTGTAAGATCTTCCAATGAATTCTGAATGGCCGGAAATTGATTTCTCGTGTCAATATAATATTGCAGGGAAAATAGTGCAGTCTACCATGGAAGAATGTCGTGAAATTTATGGATTATGGGTGAAAATGGTGATATGTTCTTTCCTTCATGACTACTGTTTTTCAACTGATATTTTACTTCATAGGACCCATGTTGAGTAGTGGGGTCTTTAGTTGAGTTTGTTACCTGAATTGCTGTAAATGTCTTATCAACTACTATTTTACAGGCGCACGAATTATTCAAGCAGAAAAACTTTGAAAAGCGACAAGGTCTATGCCTGTTCATCATGTTATATGCTTTTGCTGTTATTTCAAACTAAAGAATAACTAATTCAAATCGTTCATTTTTCCTCAAAAGCAGATGAAGTTCAAGTTGCTAGCATTACTCAGAATGGTCCGGCAGATGTGAAGATTGGGGAAGTTTCAGAAAGTTCAAGCAAGTCAGATGATGATGTCAGGACAAGACAGGTCTCTGGTTCTGCCGGAATCAATCACCAGCTTGACAATCCTGTGCAAGAAAGCTTTACTAAGTCATCGGCCGATGTGTCTGTGATCGGAGAATGCATTAGAAGACTATGTTCAACAGTTAGAAATCAAAGCCAAGTTTCCTTGATTTTGGCTGTTGCATTTTTGGTTATCTTCCTGATGCAGGTATGCAAAAGGTTTTCTTCTGTTCTCCTCATCATATTTTGGCTTCTCAAATCCCTGATGTATTTTATTTACTCACTCTTGGTTTGCATTTATCAACTGGACCAATCTGCCTTGACGTGGACTTACGATCATTCTCTTCTTCAACTTCAGATGAGCATACTTGTGCTATTGAGCAGACCTCAAACCGTCCATTTAGCTTCTCCAGGAGAATACTACATGGCGGGCATGGGTGGTGGGTTGGGCGACCGATCAGCTGAAACGGTGGCATGGCTCGAAAAACGGATGCACCATCTAAAAGATGAGATGCTAATGGTTGAGGCCCGGCTCGAGAGGTTACAACACGAGCACTCATGGTTGAAAACCCAGTTGAAAGACCTGGAAAAACCTGGAAAACGTAAATAGCTTTATATTTGTATATACTCTTTGGCTTCTCCTCAAGTAAATGTATTGTATTCTTTCACATCCCACATTACTAGTTCTGAAAACGGTGAGTTAGCAAAACAACACCGTGAATTATTGAATTGAATTACAGTGATACAAAGTTGTCCAAGTCCCATACCTGCCATTTGTTTCTGCAGGCGTATTAGGGGTAACAATAAGTCGAGTGCCAAAACTTGAAATATTGTGTTCCAAGTTTAGATTCAGTTTGAAGTTTGATCGGACTTGAGATTCTTGAAATTGAACAATTTCAGACTTAAGATTTAGTTTTATTAAATATTTTTAATTTCAAAAATTAAAAATGATATAATTTTTATTAAAAATATTAGATTTTGAATTGGATCGAGTCGAGTAGGTCCGAAAATGTTTCCATTTTTGGACGAAATTATTGACAACATTCAAAGTATTTGATTGGACCATAGGTCCCTCATCTCCCATAGGAATAGTTATTACGAATGGAAATGTCAACGACCAAGTTGGGTCGGGTTTAAACTCGAACTCACGTTTAAGATTAATTCATAAACCCGATTTTAATTTAAAATCTAATTTACTTTAAGGAGAGCAGGCTTGAGCCCAAACTTAAACCTAAGTAAATTTAAACCTAGGGTATTATTTTAATTTAATTTAATTAAATCAGGCCCATTACAATTCTAACTTTTCAGTATTTACTTCTTTGCCCCTAGTTTAATTACAGCAGCAGAGTCCAGTCGAGGCCACGCAACCTTCAGGGTTATGGAGTATGGACCGACTCCAACAGGTGAATTATAAATTCAGTAAGATGAAAAAGACTTACAACGACATGAAATTGAATTTTGGATGGAGATGATCGGACCAGACCAGTCAATTCCTCAACTGGATAGGCATGTCTTTCCTATTTATGATTTTTTTTTTCACCTTATTGTTTTAATTTGTGTCTTTTTTTTATAGTTACAGTTAAAAGAAACTAAACTACCTTAGAAAGGAAATACCACAGGTATCAGCCCAAACAATCAAGAAAAGGGCGTTAGGAATATCATTCCAAACCCAAAAATTGGAATCAATGCGACGACCCAATTTCGCCAAACAATCTGCAGCAAAATTACCTTCACGAAGCACATGCTTAATATAGCAACTCCAATTCCTGGCAAGTAGAGCTTGAATATCCACAATCAAAACAGACAGAGGATGTGATGAAAGAACACCACAGGTCACCATCCGCACTGCTTCCATGCTATCAGATTCGACAACAACTTGCCGAAAACTGTGATCCTACGCAAAAATCAAACCATCTCAAATGAACGATAACTCTCCCACCAAGATAATTGAAACACCAATTCGAAACGAATATCCCCTAGCCAACGACCAAATTTAATGGCTACATTAGGACAGAAACGAGAACTCTGGAGTTATCTTAATAAAACTTTGTTTATGTTGAAGCTTAGCTTAGTTCTGTTAAGGTCTTCCTTACAAACCAAAAAACCCTAAATGAGATTTAAGGAGGAGGAGACAAAGAGCAAGCAGAAGCAGCAGGTATGTTTCTTTGTATGTATGCATGTTATGTTCCTCTTTCTTTCTCCTACTATCAAAGTCTCCAAGATGCATGGTCTGAATCTTCTGATCCAATTAAATTTGTATACAACTTCGTTTGGTAATAAGACCCAACTTGGTTCTTTCATTGCATGATCTTGAATATATGACCAGATCTAAGCATTGAGGAAATACGAATCTGTAATTACAAAACTGATTTGGTCAAAGATGATTAATTAAAAAGAAAAGTTAAGATTGTGAATTTAAGCTGTAATCGACCAATTGACCGATTCTAACCTACTTAGTCGAGGTCCAATGAGCAAAAGACTGGCTAATCAACGTCAAGAACTTGTGGAAGTGATGGAGACTGTACTTACTGAGAATCGGTCTTTCGTCGGTGCCGCAACGTAATTACTGCTACCTTTTCATTTTAGGTAGGAGTTTTCACATATAATAGTGTTGGTTAATCTTTGTCACGTACTTTACTCCCTCACCGCCACGACTCTTGCATGCCATCGGTCGAAGCATTGGAAAACTTCTGCTTAGTGTCTTCCTAGTCAGCTAGCTCTAGGTAGCCAAGGGGATCCACCGCCTGAAGATAAATTTCAGATCTCCTATTTAATATTATAGTGTCTTATTGTGTTCAATAAATCTTAATCATCTATTCATGTGAGACTCACATGGGACCCACGTAAGACCTACAAAATAAATAACTGAAATTTCATGAAACAGAATAAGGCAGAGTAAAATTGGACAGAAATTTAGACTCCTGAAGACAGAGTTTCGAGTGGGAAAATAATTAGGAAGGAGATCATAATTCTTAATTAGGAATTATAATCTTATTCTAGACCAATTAAGGGGATGCTTGGTTGATAGATTTAGGAAAGGATTAACGGGTAAGGAATGAAAAATGAGTGGTTAGTTGTTGATTATTATTATAGAGGAAGTAGTTTGATATCTCACTTTTGAAGAATCCTCCGTACCCTTCATTTAGTAGAGGAATGAAACTCATTCCTTAGTAGTGACTATTTTGAAAAAATATTTTTAATGCTAATTAATTCAATACAAGTAATTAATAAAAATATAATAACTTAAATTAATTAATTACAATATAATTAATTTAAATAAAATAAAATAATTATTTATTATACTATAATTAATTAAATTATAATTCATTCATTAATTAAAATATTGTAATTAATTAATTACAATATAATTATTTAAAATATAATTATTAAGTAATTAATTACATTATAATTAAGTAATTAATTAACTACAATATAATTAATTAACATATAATCCATTTATTAATTAAAATATTGTAATTAATAAATTATAATATAATAAATAAATAAATTAAAATATAATAAAATTTTATTTTTTAATACTTTTTACATTAACCGTAATGGTATTCATTTCTTCTTCTTAATCAACCATCATAATTATTATGGTAATATCTATTCCTATTCTTTACTATATTCATTTTCATTCTTATTATTATTCTTCCATGCAAACCAACCGTCTCATCAGGGTTTGCTTTACTATTCTCATTGCATAGCAAAAAGTGGATCACTTATGGTTGATAGAGGGAGAAGATGCTCGCGATTGATAATTGAAGTTTGAATGATAAGTAAATGAGTTTGTTATATCAACTAAGATAAACATGTTGACAGTGATGAATTTTCAAATTATTTTTAAAAGAGTATTTTTTATGAGAAATTTTAAGTTCTTTAAAATTTAGTAATTTTTAAAATATTGTTAAGAAATAGAGTCTAAATTAAAATTAAAATACTATGTTAATCATAAAATTAAACATATTAATTAATTTTTTTATGAGTAAACCTATCTTATCGTATTCTTGTACACAAAGCTCATCGTTTTTTGAGAGTTTAAAGATGGTCATCAATTGTATGTAGTCCTGTAAATTTTTTATCACAAAGGAATAACATTATTAAGTACTCAAAAAAACAAACATTTTTTATGAGTAAATATGGATATTAAAATTGCATTGTGGTTTTATAACTCGAAATCATTAAAAATGGTCTTAGGATTGGTTATTTTGATAGTTTGTTGTAGGGGCGAGCATTATTCGGCCCGGCCCGGCTCGAATTAATTTGGGTAAAAAATTTTCAAATTTCGGGTAATTCGGGTATTACTCGAATTATTTTCGATTCGGGTCGGGTAATTCCAAAAAACTTCGGGCCGGCCCAATTACCCGAATTAGGTTAAAAAAATACAAAATTTCGGGTTTTTTTTAATTATAAAAAAAACAACTGCGAGTAATTCGGGTAAAGCCGAACAAAATTTCGGGTAATTCGAGTCGGGTAAGTTCGGGTACGAAAAAATTTGAGTTCGGACGGGGTAAGATGAAAAAAATTCGGGTAATTCAGGTCGGGCCCGAAAAATCAAATTTCGGCCCGAATTACCCGAATGCTCACCCATAGTTTGTTGTATGATTCTTCTAAGGGTTCCCTCTTGACATGTAGTTAGGGGTGAGTATTATTCGGGCTAGCTCGGCCCGAATTAATTCGGGTAAGAAAATGTTAAAGTTCGGGTAATTCGAACCGGCCCGGGTATTACCCGAATTATTTTTGAGCCGGGACAGGTAACTCCAAAAAAATTCGGGTCGGCTCGATTACCCAAATTAGGTTTAAAAAAATTATGAAAATATATTTTGTTATTTTTTTAGAATTAACAGATTAATTATGCTAGTTAATTGAAATATTTGGTTATATTATTAGTGAATTCAACTATTTGTTGAGA
>JANZLX010000009.1:25056501-25070976 GCA_025531955.1 Erythroxylum orinocense
TATTTGGTTATATTATTAGTGAATTCAACTATTTGTTAAGATATGAGAATGTAATTCAAGTATTTAGTTATTTTGTGCAATTTGTGAAAGAGAACCAAACAAAATTTCAGGTAATTTGGGCAGGCCGAAACAAAATTTCAGGTAATTTAGGCCGGGTAAGTTCGGGTAATGAAATTTCGGATTCGGGCCGAGTAAGATGACAAAAAATTTTGGTAATTCAGACCCGGCCCGAACAGTAAAAATTGGGCCTGAATTACCCAAATGTTCATTACTACATGTAGTTGAGTTAAATCATATATAAATAAAATAAAAGTAATTATTAGTTATTACAAGTCAATTTAATAAAATACTATTAAATGATCTTAAACAACTTTCTCTTTAACATGTGAAATTTCTATAGTTCGTAATGATTAAAAAATTCGACCGGTTCAACCGTAAAAATCTTTATCCGTCTGACTTTTCGATTCAATTTTTAAAATTTCTTTCGATTTAATTTAATGACGTTTGTTGCTAAAAATTGATCATTTAATTAATTAATTAATTAATTCTTGTAAATTAATAAAGCCTTATAAAATAAAATAAATCAATTAGTTTTGTTTAATAATCTTTTTTTAATGAATCTTCGAAATTTTCATTGAGTAAAGACAATCTCTTTTAATTATATTTAAATTCTTTAATTTTATTTAATCTTTAATCGATTTTATGTCTATATAATACCGATTAGATTTTTTAAACCTTAAATTTTATATTTCCTTTGAAATACACACTCGCTGCTGCATCGCATTGACTTCAAATTGAAATTTATACTACGTAGGTTTTGGTTTATACATACATCAGAAGCAACATGTTACAGTGGACCAGGAAACTTCCAAGCTAATGATTCTTCCAAGTGATGTGTACTGTTCTGTAGATCTCTACTCGTATCTTATCATATTGACTTTGGTTTTGTTCTTTTCCAATTCCACGCAAAGCTTTCTATGATACGCTTGACGGTAACGACTCGGCCGATCTTAAGTTTTGGGTTTAGTCAAGGTCAAACAAATGGTTGTAATTTAGTTCAATTAGATCCAATAGCTTGAAGCCTAATTGTTCTAAAAGTCAAATTTATGTTGTTTAGCACAATTTGCTTAATATTTTTGGGGATATCAACTAGGTTGTATTTTTCTTTTTACTAAATTTGGTCAACTTAAAATTAAACAACTTTAACTTTGTTTAATAAAATTGAAATAATTTAAAATTCATTCATTTTAAAAATGAAAATGACATTATTATATTTATACTTAATAAAATAATGTCATGTTAATCAATTGATTATTTAATAATATTTTTATTTAGTTTTATAACCCTTAAAATTAGGAATGTTAATTTTGACCCTACCGACCTGACCTGATTTTAGTTTAGGTTGATCAGAACGTGGGCCAAAACTGTTGCTTCAAAAGTGACGTCGTTTTATAAAAAACGATGTTTTTTACATTTTAAAAAAAATATAAGATGGGATGGTCGGGCTGGGTCGGGCCTGCCATGATTAGGTTAAGTCGGGTACGAGATTGACATTCCTAATTAAAATTATTTTGATATATTATGTATGTATACACCTTCTTCATTGGCATTATAAACTTCAAGACATTAAAAGGGAAATTTTATTTCAAAGATTTAGTTATTGTACATTTGATTAATAGTGATTACTAATTTTTTGAGTATAAAAATAAAACTAAAGATTACAAATTTCAATCAGTTTGGTTTGTTCGATCGTAAAAACTTTGAAACAAGTAACTTTTCAATTTAATTTTTTTAATGTTCTTGTTTGATTTATTTTAAAACTCCTTGTTGTTTAAAATCAGTCAGTTAATTAATTAATTAGTCAATTTCATAAATTATTTATTTTTATAAATTAAAATAAGTCAGATAATTTCTATTCAATAATCTCTTTTTAAATAAAATTTCATTTTTTATAAGTTAAGATAATTTCTTTCAATTATATTTAAAAATTTTTAATTTTAATCACTCTTTAATCAGTTTTATAAAAACCTAATAACGATTGAATCTTTTAAATCTTAATACTCGTATTTTATCAATTTCCCTTCCTTTTTACCCAATTTTTAAACTATTAAATAAAACTGTCAAGAATTTTACATCGGGCAAGTATGAGTGCATTCAATCATTTATAATAGTATGCAAAACTCCCCTCTCAAGCTAGCTTTTAGGGGTAAGTTAAACCTTTCAACATGGTATCAGAATCCGCTTGCCTCGATAGTTTAAGGTAGTGTCCGGTTCTGTCCTCTTACTCAATATGTCTAGCAGATATTCAATCCTATTTTAGCCTAAGAGGAGCGTGTTAAAAATTTCACATCAAACAAATGTAAGTATATTCAACCATTTATAATAACGTGCAAACTCCCCTCTCAAATTAATTTTTGAGAATGAGTTAAGGCCTTTCAACAAAAACACCATCTTGTGATTTTTCAATTGAAGATTTTGGTCGTTGGTTGATTTGTAAAGCTTTTTGACCATATATATATATAATATTATTTCTTGTCCTTTACACATTAAGTTAGATTTTCTCCCTTTTCCATAACAATATCCTAGCCGGTCGGCCACCAACTATCTTTTCCATTTCAAAAAGCTGACTCAAACAACAGCAATGACTTCCTCATTCACCTTCTTTGCCTTGCCTTCAATTTCGGTGTTGACTTATTCTTTTCTTATGTGAAATTTCGGTGAGTTATATACCTAGAAGATCTCTTAGTGATTGATAGATGTCGTGCTTCGCGTGCAAAACTTGAGGAATCATGCAAATCAGATTTGCTTCTCCTCTCTTGAGAAACCTGTGATGAATTAAGTTAACTAGTTGATTGATAATGAAGCTTAGTTATAAGTTTAACAAAGGAAAGAGCTTAGGTCAAATCACATATTTGAAAACCGTGTCATGCTTAGACTTGGCTTGTGATCTTTATAATGCAAGTGTACACCAGCTAATTGGTTTGAATTAACGAATTAATCATAATTATCAATGTTTAAAAAATCAGACCGGTAATTGAACTGAAGAAGCAACTAATTCAAGGGTTAATGGTTCAACCGGAATTCAACCGTGGTTGAACCGGTGATTAATAAATATATAAATTTTTATTTTATATATTATATATATAAGATAATTTTTAAACATATTATTTAATTATTTATTTATCTAATTGTAAACTTAAACGTTTAAACTTCAAAATATACATTTTAAAAAAAATTCGCCAAACACAACACAAAATAAGATAACCAAACTCACTAGTCATATTTCATCAAAAAGATTAAAAAACGATCAGTAATCATAATATTCATTCAAGTTGAAATCATCAAGATTAAGATATTTTAAATAGACCGGCCGATTCTTTCTTTCACCGGTTCAACGGTTTATACCGATCCGACCGCAAAATGAACGGGTCAATCACTCACAAAAAATACGGGCTAAATCGGACCGTTTCATGCTCCGGTTTACCAATTTTTCGATCCGACCAACCGGTTCGATCTGATTTTTAAAATACTGATAATTATAAGCACTTCATTTGAGAAATATTTAATAGATTAGGTATAATCAAACTTTCCTAATTAGTGAAGAAGAAGTTAAAGACGTTTTTGGTACAGTTTTATTATTTCGTAACGCATGAACACTTAACAGTCTGGAAAATGCCTACTTTGTGAGATCACTATCATCTTTCTGTTGCATCTACTCAACTAGATTTGATTTTGACTTTCACATTCTTCTCTTCTCTTTTCAAGGTTTGTTGGTGGTATTAATCAACACCTTTGAACGCCGCAATTTGCCTGTTTTGCAATAATTCTGGAACGGCTTGAGCTGAGGATTACTGCTACAGTGCCGAGTGTAGCTTACTGATTGAACTGTCTCCTTTCCAAATCAAAATCCCCAGGTATGCTTACTTCTCATAGAAGTTATCTTGGGGCACAGGGTGGTTGCTCTTATTTCTACGTGTCACCCCTTTATTTTGGAAACCGGATCGGATCGGCCAGTCTGACCGGTTCGATCGATGATCGGTCGGCTATTCGGTTCGGTTCAACCTAAAAAATCAGTTTTTAATTGACTCACTCTGAACCAGTCAATTGACTGGTCGAACCGGTCCGACAATTAATTTTTATTTATTTTTTGGTATATTTTTGTATTTTTTAAAATATTTTAATATTATATATACTTAAATTTAATTATTGTATAATTATGACGTCACACCGATTCAAATTGACCTGCACCCTGAAAACTTGAAACTAGAGGTCGAACCGGTTAAACCGGTGACCAGTAAAACCTCCGGTTTGATGACCAGTTCGGGTTTCAAAACACTATGTCACCCTATACCCTCTCTATCCCATCTATTCATTATGTTTCTGTTTTTATGTGCCACTCAGTGTCTTCTCCATCTCATCCAATTATTAACATTTAGGTCATATTTGACAAACAGCGGATTGTGTTAGTTGTTAACTAATTAGCTGATTATATCAGTTGATTTAATCAACAGATAATATCAACTTTTTTATTAAAGATGTTTGGTAAAATTAGCTATTTAATATTAGCTGTTGATATGTAAAATGACTTATGAATGCATGATTTAAAAAAATTATAAGGATATAAATATTGTATTTCTTAGTATTACGTTGAATATTCTTATAAGAATTTAGATTTTAGATATTTAATTTTACAAAATTTAAGTTTACACTTTAATAAAAAAACATAATAATAATAATAATAATAATAATAATAATAATAATGCAATGTTAAATTCTCTATTGATGTGAATGATGCAACGAGCTACATCATATCAGTATTTTTTATATAATATGTATGATTTTTTTAATTTAATAAATTAAAAATATCTATAATTATAGTATAACAAAGATACGATATATATCATAATTCAAAAATTATAAAAGGAGGATTATCCAAAAAGCTCCTCTTATGAAGCTTTAAAAAATAAGCTTATTGGGGTTAAATAAGCTAACTAACATGCTATTCATTAAATACATCAATAACTTTTTAATATGGTCAAAAAATTAACTTTTAATTGATAAGCTAAAAAATAGCTGATAAGCTGTTTGCCAATCACGTCCTTAATAGAAAGAGCACAGAGTGACACACGGAAATGAAAACAGGAGAATTGATCTCGTTATCTCGAGACTTGAGAAAGACGATAGATGTTGGATTCACTCTTTTGACTTTTTCCATTCGTGCATTAATGTTTTTAGACTAAGTTTACAAATTTTGAACACAAGTCTATTGATAGGATTGTTCTGTTTGGTAGCCTTGAATTTAGATGATACAAAAAGGAAATTAGGTAAGAATGTTTTACAAACAAATTTATTTTAAGTGTAATTATTTTTTTTATATCTACCAAACCAATTAGCAACAATGAAAACCTTGAATTGCTTAACTTTTAAGTATGATTTACTTTAATAATTTTTTTTGTTAAAAATTGATTAGTCTGTTAAGTAATCAGCAATTTTTTTATATACTTATCAGTTTTTATAAGTTAAGATGAATTAATTAATATTTTTAATTACAATTTAAATTCATCAATGAATAAGGATAGTCTTCTTACATCATATTTCAGATTTTTCAATTTTATTCAACCATTCACATATTTTACGACGGTCTCTTTAAACTTTAAACCTCTTATCTTACTGGTTTAACTTCTAATCTAAAATTTAAAACATTGTCCAATAGTTTGATATTTGTTTCCATTTCGATTGCGTTATACTTTTTTAATTATTATTTGCCCTTTTACAGTTCGTTTCTATTTAATTTTTTTAGCTTAAATAAAACTTTGTAGTATTGAAATTATTGAGTTACAATATAATATCTTTTTAGAATTATGAATAAACAGAAAATATATTCCCTCCGATTCATAATAAGTATCGTTTTAGAGGAATTTTAATTATTCAAAATAAGTGTCATTTGTGACTTTTTATGTATATTTATAATTTTACTTCCAAAATTACCCTTTAATTTCTCTTAAATCTTAATTACACAGATTATATTTTCAAGGCACTTTAATATGTAATTAACAAAGGTATATCAGATATTTCATTAACTTTCTTAATAAATGTGTATTCCTCTAAAACGACACTTATTATAAACCAGAGGGAGTAAATCATTCAACATTTGAATAATATTATAAAAAGATAAATATTATTTTAAAAGCGTCGAACATCATAATAAAATAAGTATTCTTTAATATTTCTGACTTGCCATTTCACAAATCTTTACTTTTTTGCGATGTACAAGTACCCACATATTAAATTAGGTTTGAAGACTAACTTGTCCCAATGTGATCTTTTGACTAACGCTTAAATACACATTAATGAGGTCACATAGGTGAGGACTGAGACAGATTGAGCCGTAGCTTTCCAAACATTCGTGAGGTCGACTTAATAATTGATTGTATGAACTCTTGTTAGTTAGATATGGACATGATCTTCACTTATTGTTAGATGGATTACCACCGACCGGTGACAATTAATGCTTCTATGATTAGAGACCATCTTCAATTCATGATTGAATCACAATATCTGGCTAATCTTAATGTTCATACAATCGAAAATGTATGGAGTGGGATGTTATTATCTGTTTGGATTAACTTTTAGGGGGTTAATAATTACTTTTTAAAAAAAGTTTTTTTAAATGAATATTTAATTGTAAAATAAAAAAGACTTCTTTAATAGATATAACTTTTTGACAGCTAAAATATATTTTTTTTAAGAAACTTAAATTTAGAGACTCTAAAAAAAACGTCTCAAATGACTTTTTCAGATCAATTAATAAATTTATTTTTTAATCATTTTTACCCTTATGTTTTACACATAATTCTCACAAATTCATCTTCCCGTTTATTATGTATTTAACTAATTACTCAAGTTCGATATTTATTTTGAGATTTATATAATATTATTTGACTTTTTTATATGTTTTAATATTTATTTTTGATATTAGTTTACTTATGTTATAATCCATATAAAATATATGGTTAGATATATTTTCATTTATGTTTTATGTGGTTTAAAATTATATAATAATTAAAATATTATGCTTGCTTGCATATTGTTTAATATACTTTAAATAATATTTATATGCATAAATAATTTTTATTACAAAATAAAATATAGTTAAAATTAAAAGTATTTTTTTTTTATGTTATCATATAGTCTATAGTATTAAGTTCTTTTAATTTTTTTTAAAATGACAGTCAGATTAGTCAACTGACTTCTTAAAAATGTTCTTCTTATGAAAGATCTATAGAAAAAAATTTCTACTAACAAAAGCTTTACTGGTATAAGTCTAAACAAACAGAGGCTTAGATGAGTTGTGAGTGTCTTAAGATTAGTCCCTTACTCTTTTTTTAAAAGGGTTGTTTAATTTTTAACGATTTAAGTTTAAATTTAAACTGTTATTTTATTAAAATTTTATTAATATAATTGATAGGACAATTAAAAACTAATATTTGAAAGAAAAACACAACTTTTGAAATCAATTATTTGATATATTCACAAATTATTTGTCAATCATATCACTAAAATATTAATAAAATTAACGCTTTGAATTGGATTTTTAAAATTTTTAAAGATTTGAATAATTAATTAAAATTTTTAAAAATGTTTGAAACTTTATAATTCATTAACCTTTTATTTTTTCTAACCTAAGAACTTGTGCTTTGTTTTATAGAACAGCTTGCATTGATATGAGTTGTCCTTGTGAAGTCAATACTTTAATAGCTGGAGCTCAAAAAACAATGTTGAATGTTGTAGAACCGATTTCCCTTACAAACTCACCTTCCCAGAACCTTCATCTTCTCCAAACAATTAAGTTATATCTTTTGGTACTTACCTCCAAACCCAATGGTTAGTCTACTTAGACCATGACATTATGTGCCTCATAACATTCCTTAAGTTGACTCCGACATCTCCTCAAGGTTTCTTGCCAATGAAGACACTGCAATTCTCTTTGATTAAGTATTTCAAGTACTAACTTTCTAACCATAAGGTCACATGTTTAAGTAACGAAAACAGTTTTTGTGTAAAAATACAAAAGAAAGACTGTGTACATTATAACCTTTTTTTGGACCCCACAAAATAGAAAATCTTAAGTATTAAGTACGTTATTGTTGATTTATATAAAGAAAATGACTATTCTTAATGTAATATATCAAAAACATAAGATAATACTCCCTCCGATTCATAATAAGTGTCGTTTTAGATGAATGCATATTTATTAAGAAAGTTGATGAAATATCTGATATACCATTATTAATTACATGTTAAAGTGTCTTGAAAATATAATCTGTTTAATCTGTGTAATTAAGATGTGAGAGAAATTAAAGGGTAATTTTAGAAGTAAAATTATAAATATGCATAAAAAGTCACAAATGACACTTATTTTAAATACTTAAAATTTCTCTAAAATGACACTTATTGTCGGAGGGAGTATATCAAAACAAAACATTCAGTTTTCCTCGTTGAACTAGTAAAGGATTTAACATTTAGAATGTTAAATTAAACAGCTGTATTCAATCCTTAAAACACTCACCTAAAGGAGGATAGGGACCCATTGATTTAGGCATAAGTTTTGGGATCCTGTATGCTTAAGAAGCCTTATAGGTTAAACCATAAATGTTGCGTGTTGGCTGCTGACATTGACGCAAGGGCAGAAAAAAAGGTTGAACAGAAAAGTCAATGTGGAAATATAGTCAAAATTACCAAAGGATCGTGTTTTCTAACTTCTAAACTCTAAACATCAATGCGTTGGCAATCACTTAAGCATTGAAATGAAAGTCAATTTCCAGTCGAATTGGACGGCGGTTGCTTGTGGGACTGAGGGGTTCTCATCTGAATCAGAGATTAATGGCAAAATAACGTAAATGTTGTCGGCAAGAGGGGTGATTTCGTCACCACACCTAATCACGTGATGCCAGCCATTAGCACACAAGAAGTTAGTAAACCATACACTTACTGTCCGAGCTCACGTAAAGTAGTCCAACTAAGTTAGGCGAGTGATCGAGTTAACCCAATAAAACACAGTCAAAAGCTGGAGGAGTCCGACACGGGACATGTTAGTTAACCTTTTATCTTATGTATGAAAAATGATCAAATGTTTGTTTCTTACAGAAAAGAATAGATAAGCTTACATACATTCTCAAAGGGTATTCTTTGTCCTAAAGTTCAGGGGTTGTACGGACATGTGAATTTTGTTGGTAGGAGCACACGTTTGGTTCTGCCCTAGTGCCTGCTAATTCTTTCTGTCTACTACGGTGGTTACTGAGAACCCTTTTGGCGGTGGCTCTAAATGGACAAGAAGAGCTCACAAATCCGTTGACCAAGTGTAGATACGTCTTTAACTCATGACACGTTGCGATGTTGATGCTTGTTAGGTGTGGTGAGTCCTTGCTGCTTAGTCTTAGTTCTTTTCCCACTTCTGCGTATACCCACTGTGTGTCCTCTACGCGCTTTTGAATCCAGCTGGGGAGGATACTAGCTGCGGAGTTGACGTTTGGGTTGTTCGCGGCGTCGTTATTATCTCCATCGATCACGAACCCCGGTACTTTAGTTATTAAATCATCGGAGTTCACTATTCTCAAAACCTTTGTGCCTTGTTTCTCCAGATGTTGTCGGAAGCTTCGGTTACCGACACGAGGACCACCGAAGGACATGACTGTGACGAGGGGTGCACGGTTGAAGGTGGTTTTGATGTCGTACGCAGTTAGAGTCGCGAGGGCGGCTCCGAGACTGTGACCGGTGATTGTTAAGCTAAGAGGCTCGTCGCCGTAGGACTGAAGAAGTCTTTTGATTTCTTCACGTACCATATCTCGTAGACTCTGACCCATTTGTGTTGCGGAGGTGTATAGGCTCAAGAACCCACTTTCCACCATGGGACAGCACTCATTACGGGAGTTGGGGAGGGGTGCGAGAGTGGCGCGTAGATTCTCGAGCCATTCAAGGCAAGTGGCAGTGCCTCTGTAAGCAATCACCACGTCTCTACGCCCTAATCTCGCGATCTCCTCTTTGTTCTGACAAACTGCTACGTAACCAATCCAACTGGACTGAGTCGCCATCCAGCTACGCGCTTTATCCATCCATCGTGGCAGTTGTATGCCAGATGTCGCGCGTAGATGTTTGGTTATACGGTAACCGGTGTCCGGCAGACCGGACCTGCCCAGTAATGTGCTTTTGGGGAAGCGACATGTGGCGTAGGTTGGTGACGAGGATTCGAAGTCGAAGGACTTGTAAGCGGCTTCAATGAAGTCCCCGTATCGGAGGATTTCTTCACGTAAGTTGTCATCAAGAGGGTCAAGCAAACCATCCCAGTTCCTGAGACCTTGATACTCCATCCATTTGTTCCCTAATTTGACGTGGGGTTTAGGAGTGGAGCGAAATGCTGATGAGGAGTCTTGAAGCAAACGTTTCCAATTCTTCTGTGGTTGGCTCTCTATCAACTTCTTTTTAAGTACTCTTAAGGGTTGAGTGAGAGTGCAGGAATGAACTGTCATGTTGCTTATAGATGCGCTTGGCGGTGCAAATCCTACAAAGGCCCTCATCTTGAGTACTATATATTGCAACAATTGCGAGTTATATATAGGAACAAGAGACAGAGAAAGGAAGCTTTGCAGAGAAAGTATAGAAGAAAGGAGATACTAAAGTGCTGACCAATGCCTTAGGATTCCTGGTTCTAATGGGATTCAGGCAGGTTTTTATAGGGAGAAAAGGTACATAACATTTAATGAAAGTGAAAGAGAGAAAAAGTTGGCAAAGAAGATAGAGAAAGATGACGGTAGAGGGAGAGAGAGTTCATTAAAAGAAGAAAGAAAGTGTGGGCATTACGTTAATGAAAAAAAAAGAAAAAGAGGGTATTAAATATTTTCTCATGTAGAAAGCAGGAGAAGAAGCAGCAGAAGGGCAACGTAGCAGTAATAGTAGCAGAGGAGTAGGTACCGTACATTGCTTAGTGGAGGGGACAAGAATTATAACTGGAAAAAGCTGCTCTTGGGTCCACAAGTTTGTTGAACATGTATGAAATTATCAAAGGTTTAAGAATGTGGGACCAATATCAAATCGGACGATTCAGTTTCTGACAAAAGTTGAAAGTTTTGACGGCAAACAAAATGGTGCACACCAAAGTCCAAATTAAACGACAAACATCACTTTCCGACCGATCATGTCATAACCAGCAAACTAAAATCAGCAGAGACGACGACGGGGCTTAAACCCTAAAAGAGACTGATCTTACTTCTCCATGTGACCACGGGACTTGTTGGACCTAACAAGGTATCAAACCATGCTTCACTCGTAAATTGTGTTTGTTAGTTTACGTATAACTAGCTACACTTTAAAAAAGAGTTACAGTTTCACACATTAAGCTCATGCTTCAAATCCTTTCTCAGCCTTCCTTGTAAGCGCACGTTTGAAATTTCCTGGTTTCATATCTCTTTTATGTTTTATCTTTTGCCCTTGATATCGGGCGTATGAATTCCCTGCAGGATTCCACTTTTGGTCAGTGCTCGTGACACACCTGGTTGGATGGTATTATTTGGAAGCCGAGACATGACGAGTCTAGTGTGTTTGAACCAAACATTTAGGACATCGGTGAGGCTAAAAATTCAGAAAAGGTTCTGATGGTAAAAATGAACATAACTATATTCAATACGAGATTGCTGGAAATGGTCCAGAACTCCTGTCAAGATCATGACGCAGTGCCAAGGTAAAAACCTAAACAGATTCTATTCTCAATCGTTACAGGTTTTCGAGTGGCATCGTTATTTTAAATGGATAAAAGGGAGTAATTGAAGCAAATAACGGATGGTTATAAATCAGGACATGCCGTTCAGGTTTACAATTCAGGGTTCCTATTTTTAAGTATTGCTTCAAGTTCTTGAAATGTAAAACGGACGAGCTTTACATATCCTGAACAAGATGCAACACAAGATAATTTTTTTTGCAAGATGATAAGAAATTGAAAAGGTTCAGACATAAATGTAACATTTCTTGAATTCCAAATGGCGCAGAGAATCTTTTTTTTTTCAATTACATAACTATCATTTCGGATAAGATAATTTCTGAAGTCAAGTTAACATATCTATTATTAAAGATTCTTTGCTTTGTGGAGATTTAAAATGGGTCATAATTTATACATACTTTCTTTTATATTTTTACAAAGAGATTATTTTTGTAACTTTAAAGTGGGATTTTATTGTCACAAATTAACAACTTTATCAATTACTCTATGTGTTAGTAAATATATAAAACTAATTAAGTTGGCTTCATATAACAGCTTAAGCTATTGTGGTGAAACGGTCACTTAACATGGTATCAGAGTCTTTATGACTAAGCGGTCGCAAGTTCAAATCCTACCACTCACTTATTATTCAGCACAAGGTAGAGTGAGCCTGTACAAGTTTCAAACTCAAAGGGCTTTCATTTTAGGGGGTGTGTTAGTGAATATATAAAACTAATTAAGTTGGTCTCACACAACAGTTTAAGCTATTGTGGTGAAACGGTCACTTAACACTATGACTCACCGTTCGAGAAGATACCCTACTCCTTTTCACATTGTGATGTTACAAAACACCCTATTCATGCATATGCCTTATGATAATGGGAAATCAATAGGATTTTTGACATTTTCTTGATCTGTAACAAGTTATTTGGTAAATAGATGTGGAAGTAAGAAATGAAGTGTAGGCTCATATATAGTTCTTTGAAAACGAGAGTCTACCTTGTGCTTTGTTTGTCTCTTCTTTTCATACTACGTAGTAAGTTTTGTATATTTTAAACAAATTATTTAATTAATAATAATTAAAATTATTACTTAATTTTAAATTAATTTAACATTTATAAGTAGTAATATATCTAGAATCGTGATTTTGTTAAGATGTCCCTTGTCGCTTCCTTTGGATCCAATGTACTTTGGTCAGTAGGCGACGGGGAATGTCACCACTACTAATTCACGTTTGCTGCTTTAACTAATTATCGAGCAATTTGGGTGATCTCAAACATGTCTTAAATTTCTAAAATTGTCAGAATAGCTGTTTTGCTGCTCAAATGCAATAACATACCAATAAATATAAATGATGTTGAGAATGAGATAATAGACTTTGATGTATCAGCTACCATACAAGCTATTTCTTCACGGATCAGATCATCAGTGTCAAAAATAGTGTTCAAATCCTGATCCAAATTTTAACTACATATTTATGTGGATTATATATATATGTGAATAAGATTTAATAAAATAAGGTATGAAATGATTAATTGAAATAGAGTATCTGTTCCCATTTCCTCGACCTATATAATAACCAAAAATTTATTAGCTTATAATTGTGAAAAAGTTTGTTTATTTATTAGTATACAAATAATCAATGATAAAAAATTTCAACTAGTTCAGTTGATATACTTTAATAATTGTTGTTAAAAATTGAATAATTTATTATTTAATTTTAATAAATTAATAAGTTCTTATAAATTAAAATAAATTATTTAATCTTATTTAATAACTTTTTTTAATTAAATTTTAAATCTATCGACAAGCAATGATGATCTTTTTCAATCATATTTAAAAAATTTTAAATTTATTTAATTTTTACCCAATTTTATGATGGTTAATATCAGACGAACCTTTTAAACCTTAAATTTTTTGTCTTACCAATTTAAATTCCAGTCTGTTTTTTAAAACATTAAAATCTAAAGAAATATAAATGTTTATCCTTAATCACTTTAATGTTTACTCGTTAGTAAGATGAAATATTAATATATGGATAAAAACAATTTAAAAAGGTGAAATTAGTTTTAATTTTGTGGAAATTAACTTTTATTTAATGCAGTTTTACCTCTACGTGGCAAAGAAATTATTTCCAATATACTCATATGTAGTGCAATTAATAATAATAATAAACGTCAATAAATATGTATAATTAAACATATAAAAATATATAATACAATACATATATAATACAGGAAAGATTAACAATACAAGATAAGCAACGTAAGCAAAGAATATTGCAACAATTTTCTAATTGGCGATAATATTGGAACATCAATACATATTATAGATGGCAAAATTAATATGTTAAATTGAATTAATTAAGATTTAGATCGTACTCAAACTTGAAGGATTAGTTTAAATGATTTAAATTTATTTATTTAAAAATAATACTGTTTTGTTAATTACATTAAATTTAAAACTTTAAATTTTTAATTAAGTTCGGTCATGATTATTGCTATCTCTGCTACTGTTTACATTGTACAATTACAATTAGAGCACAGGTCAAAAGGTTTTATGTTCAAATCCTCCTATTTACATTCTTTTGATCGAGCCTGTCACTACAAGAAAAAGAAAAATTAGCGACGGAAAATTAGCGACGGAAATTTTTCCGTAGCAAATTAGCGACGGAACTCCTATTTCCGTAGCTAAAATCGACGTAAAAAAATTCATTTAGCGACGGT
>JANZLX010000009.1:25084934-25102069 GCA_025531955.1 Erythroxylum orinocense
TATACAAACAATAATAATTTTTAAATATATTTTTTATTAATGAAAAATATACAAATTTATTGTTTAATTGTTTGTATATATTCCTATATAAATAAAAATAAAAATATAATTTTTATATATAATTTTTATTGTTAAATATATATAATTTATTATTAATTATATAATAATATTATTATTAATCATTTTATAAAATTTATTATATTATATTTAATATATTAATATTATGAATTGGTCACAGTTAGTATTAAGAAGAATTATTAAGGGTATATTTAAGTAGTATGTATTTATTAGTTTACGTTTCATCATAAATTCTCCGAATCGAAAGTTTTTTATTTTCTTTATTTATGATAGAATGGAACGTGTTATAAAATCCTCCGCTTTTATCTCATTATATTCCATTCTATTATGAAACCCTCAATTAAACAATAGAAGTGTGTTACGCTCCATCTCATTACATTACTAACCCCTTAACCAAACAAAACAATAGAAATCTGTTACGCTCCATCTCCTTTCATTACTAACCCCTTAACCAAACAGAGCCTTAGAGATGGATATGACTAACTAGTTTCCTGACTGATGAAAGCAATAAACCAAATATTTAATAGCCCGTTTGGAAAGGGCAATTGAATTCAATTTAGTTGCTTGGAAACATAAAAATGTAATGAATTCAATTCATGCATGTAATTGAAATTCATCTTTTTTATAAATTGAATTCACTCCTCCAAGTGTAGGAATTCAATTATATTAAAGCATGAGGTAGTGTCTTGCTTTTTTGCTCTTTCATTCTTTGGATTACTTCACTTCTCACTCTCTTGTGCTTCACTTTATTAGATTACAAAGACTATTAATTAAAATATTATTAATAATTAATTAACAATAATATAATTAATTAAAATATAATTCATTCATTAATTAAAATATAATTAATTAATTACAATATAATTAATTAAATTAATTACAATATTTTAATTGATTAATTACCATATAAGTAATTAAAAATTAATTAATTAATTAAAATATAATAAATTTTTATTTCTCAATATTTATTACAAATCAATATGGTAAATAATAATCATTCTTTCATCTTAACCAACCATTATTATAATAATAATATTATTATTAATTCTCATTTTTTATATATTCATTCTCATTCTAAACAGTGTAATTGAATTAATTTCTATTATTACTGAGTTTTTTTTTTCAAATAGTATAAATTGAGTTCAATTCAATCTCATTAATATAATTGAATCCAATTCGTTAATGAATTCAGTTCAAAAGTTTCCAAACAGCCTGTAAGACTTCTCTAGAGATGAGTTCGACCTCGACCTACCCCAGTTGTTAGGAAGCTAATGGCCCAATCTTGGGTTCATTGGACCTTTGACTGATTGAAGCACTTTTGCATTTTCAATTTGAAAAACAGTTATGAGTTGAGTCGAACTTGGGCTCGTAACTTAATTTTGTTGAGTTTAAACTTAGGCTCGTTGTTTTAAGTCTAATCGTTCAGATTAAGTTTGACTTATTGTCATCTCTAAATTTTCTGAATTAAATTTTAAAAAATTTTAGTTTTAAAGTTTTCCACTTTTTGAAAAATGTTTTTAATTTACTATAAAAACTGTAAAACTTTTTTAATTAAATAATTACCTTTTTGAAATTTTAAATTAAAACATTAATTTTTACTAATGTAATTAGTAAATAATATTCACATGGTATTTAACGGAAATGCTATGTTATCAAAATTAATTTTTTATTTACACAAAATTAACAAATTAGTTACTAAAATTTTAAATATGTTATATCTTATTTAAGTTAAAAGTAATAATAACCTAATTTATCTTTTAAATTTAACTTGAATTAATTAAATTAAATTAAAATTAATAATTTAAATGAATTACAATAAATTATGATTTAATCTGACTTAATTAATTTTATTCAAATTTAAGAATTAAGTTAAATTATAATAAAAATGATATTTAATTAGATATTACGTATATTTTTTATTTTTAATAAAAATTTAAATTGATATTATTTTAAAAATAAAAAATTAGAAAGATTTTTTCAAAATATTTTAAAATTATATAGACAGTATATGTCTTTGGAAACAGACTAAATCGATACTTTTGCGACGCCTTTTAGAAGGGGTATGAGAAAAGTAAGGCGGAAAAATAAAATTTCGAAATTCAAAATTATGTTTAAAATACAATGGCATATTCGTAGATCTAGCAAAAAGCCAACCCCAAATAGCCAAGATAACCCCGGGGAGCACCCTTGGAATTATCAGTACTATTTAGTTATTTTATTACGAGTGAGTGAGTCGCCAACACTAGAAGGAACAGTAAAGACGACAATAAATTGAAAAGCATTTCGCGATTAGGTTTCAGTTCACTCTCTCTCTATCTCTCTAATTAGTCTCTTGCGGCTAGGGTCTCTCTCTCTCTACTCCCTGGAACCTCATCGCATTCTCTACCTCTTTTCAGATCTGAACTGTAGACGATGGAGGTGTCGTTAGGATAAAGCTTTCGTTCGGGAGGGGCTTTGGAGGTTTGATTAGGAGAGATGGCGACCGCGAACCCTTTCGACTTGTTAGGCGATGAAGACGCTGAGGACCCGTCGCTCTTGATCGCGGCTCATCAGCAGAAGGTCGCCAACGCTGTCGCCGTGCCTAAGAAAGCTTCTTCACAGCCTCAGTCGAAGTCGGCGGCTCAGTCTCAACCTCCGGCTTCCAAGCCCCAGGCTAAGCTTCCGTCTAAGCCGCTCCCTCCTGCTCAGGCCGGTTAGTTACTTGATTTCATGTTTCATTCTTTTTGTGTTCTTTGCATTGTGTGTTGATTGGATGTTGATGCGTTTATATTCCATTTTTTTGGCGTTATTTAAAGGAGTAGGCTTATATCTATCTGTTTGTCCGTATTAGCTTGGTTTCATGTACGCCCACACTCCACCGAAAGGAATTGCGTGCCGGTGGTTGGAATCATTTCTCAATTAGTCGGTCTTTTGCTTGATTTGATCGTATCCAGGACCTAAAATCCAAAAAGAATGATATAGTTTCCTCTTAGAAAACCTAGTTCTGAGCTCTAGACCACTCAAGAACAGCTTTGAGTTAGGGTTATATTAAATTATTGATTAGAGAGAATACTTTCGGTGCTTTGAGAAATCATTTTTGGAGTGGCTTACAGCTACGTACTTGAAAGAAGTCTGCTCTGAATTTTTCCCAAGAACATATTCTATCGATGTTTTGCCGCATCAAGTGGTCTTAACGACGTTTTGTTTAATTATTGGTGATGTTTTCAAACTCGCATTAACAAAAAGAGTTATTAACTCCTCTTGATGTTGCTGGAGACAAGTTTGTCAAGTGGAATAGAAATGTATGGAATAGAAGCGAAACTTTGTGATAAGAGTCTCGCATGAAGTTAATTCTTACATTACCTGGTTGCTTTGCTCATTGTTTTATTTCATTTTACTTTTCTATTCTAGTCTTGAGCATTTATATGGTGCTGGCTAATTTTCATGTCCTCTCACTGATGTAGTAAGGGAGGCAAAGAATGATACGGGCCGTGGCGGTGGACGTGGTTATGGCCGTGGTCGTGGTGGCTACGGTCGTGATTTTAATAGTGAGAATGCTCTCAGCAGTGCTGGTGCATCTGCAGGTCAAGGTGCTGCTGAAGATGGAGATAGGAGGCCTTTTGAGAGGCGTAGCTATGGTGGGCCTCGAGGTGTTCGCCGTGGAGGCTTTAATAATGGAGAAGTTGGTGATGGGGAGCGCCCTCGCCGTGTCTTTGAACGCCGAAGTGGGACAGTACACGGGTCTGATGTTTTCTCACAGTCAATAAATTTTGCCTTAATTGCAGAGAAATTTCATATAATCATAAGTATCTGTGGAAAATTTTCCCTTTTGATCATACATTAAATCTTAAATACTTCTGATTGTAGAAATGATTTCAAGCGTGAGGGAGCTGGTCGGGGCAATTGGGGAACCCAAACTGATGAACTAGCTCAGTAAGCACAAGCTTCCTTTTTTTTATTATCCTCATTTTTTTTTTTACAATTGGGTTTTGGTGTTCTTTACTGCTGAAAAAATTCATCTCTGATTATGGCATTGGAACTATTGCGGATTAGGGTGACTGAGGAAGTTGCCAATGAGCCTGAGAAGGTTTTGGAAGGTGAGAAGGCTGAGGGGGAAGAGGAAACAGCCGATGGAAGTAAGGAGAACCTTGGCAATGAAACTAAAGAGAAGGAGCCTGAAGACAAGGTGAATGTCTTCTCATGTTGAAGATGCACGCACTCTTTTATTCTTTACTTACAAAGATAGATGTTTTATAAGTAAATACAGTCTGTTACTCTCATAGTTATTTGAAATACCTGTAGCCTAATAATATCTGGTTTTGTCTTTAGGAGGAGATGACTCTTGAAGAGTATGAAAAGCTACTCGAAGAGAAGAGGAAGGCCTTGCAGGCACATAAGACTGAAGAAAGAAAGGTCGATGCTAAAGAATTTGAGTCCATGCAGCAGCTTTCAAGCAAGAAGGGCAATGATGACGTTTTCATTAAACTTGTAAAGATCAATATTATCTTTTGATTTTGACCGTTAACTATGTTAAGAGAAAATGATTTTTGTCTTTCCTTTTTCTAATTGTTCTTTGATGATCAAAGGGTTCTGACAAGGATAAGCGCAAAGAAGCATCTGAGAAGGATGAGAAGGCTAAGAAGGTGTACAATTATAACTCTTTATAATCGATCATAAGAAACTTTCCTGAACTTTGCCATATATTAATAGCTCAGTTGTTGTCTTTAAGTCTTTATTCTGATTTCCTCCTCATGTGTTACAGTCGGTAAGCATTAATGACTTCTTAAAGCCAGCGGAAGGAGAAAGATACTTTAGCCCCGGTGGTCGTGGCAGGAGCCGAGGAGGCCGAGGAGGGCGTAGTCCTCCTCGGCTGCGTAGTAGTGCAAGGGGAGAAGGGAGAGGAGGAGATTTAACGAGCAATGTGACACCAGTAGCCCCTTCCATTGAAGATCCTGGCCAGTTCCCAACCTTGGGTGGCAAGTGAAGTGAGATTCACGGAACCCCTCTTACTATCTTTACTGCTACTGCCCTTATATTTTTGGTAAGAGTCAAATGACTTCAATAATTCGGTCGGTTCTTAAATTTTATGTCTCTCCAATTATGTATATTTAGGTGTTCCGTTTGTTCCAATTTGGTCTCCGTCTCCCAATGATTGCCACGCCATGCTATAGTGATATATAATGATCTGATAATTTGCGCTTATTAAACTATTTAAGCACTTCCCTTCACATATCTTTGCTCGGTTTCATCATCGAATACGTGAAATGCTGACGTTGATGGGTTGATTAGTCTGTATTTTGATTAGAAATCCGGTGGAGCTTAATGGGCTGTTGGTTATTTGAACTTAAGGTACTTTGAGATTGGTCTAGAATAGTATGTGGCCTTTATAATTGGGCTGAAACAATTTAATGTGTTAGCTTGGGCCGACATTAATTGAATGTATTAACATGGGCCTGTAATATTGAATGGGCCTAAGTTTTGGTCAGCTATAATGAATAACTAATAAATGTATAATGGACCCTAAGTTGGGCCCAATTTAAAGGCAAGTTAAGCGGTTTGACTTAGGTCCAAATTAATGGTATTCGATGAGCCTTTAACATTGGCCTAGTTTAGCTTAATGGGGTTTAACAAGTACTTAATTAACGTGTAATGGGTTCCAAAAACGGGCCATTTAGACAGGTAATGTTTAACAGGCTTTAATTGGGCCTAATTTAACGGTCCTAATCGCAATAATTTGACACAAATGCGGCTGAATGATGTTTAATGATTATTGAGTTCATCTTGGGCCTAAGTTAATATTTAATGGGCTTTATTCTGGGCCTTAATATTATGTTATGGGCAACAAGAGCAAAGAATGTTCAATGAGTTAATGATTAATGGGCTTAATTTGGGCCTAAATTTTGCTTCATGGGATTCTGGCCAAATATTGGGCTAAATTAATGCTAAAGGGGCTTTATTGTGGCCCTAAGTTTTAAATGTGGGCTTTAAAGGGCCATTTTAGAAGCCCATTAGTTAGGCCTAAATAACGTTTAGTGGGCTTTAACATGTGACTAAGTTTTGTCTTATGTGCTTTACAGGGACCTGATTAATTTAATTGGGCCAAAGTTTTGTCCCACATTCGGAATATTCATCAATCTGTATCCGACTACGCCAGCTTTGTTTCTCATTACTGAGACAATGCTGCCCAAGCCCCCCAGTATCCCGCCGCAAAGAAATTAAAACAGAACTTAATAACTGAATGAAAGGCCACTTTGATAGAAAGATACTGCAGATCCCAAAGTGTTTGCTCAGGAAAAGATGTTAAAGATACCAAAAAATACATAAGTTTAATGCACTTTCCTTCTTGCTCAACAGTATGTAAGAAATACAACATGATTGGGAACCAATGTCGGAAAACAAAAACAAAGTTCACTGGCAATCGCAAATAGTTAATTGGAAAATCAACCCCCGGAGTTATCCGGCGTTAAAGACGTTTGTTTGTCAATAGAAGTGCAGAACAACTACCAGAAGTCAGTGTGATACAATCAGCTTAATGCAATGCCACAGAAATTAAGAAATGAGCTTATATTCCTATTAGATTTTTATAACTACTTTGTCATCCAATTTCCCTACAGTAATTCCGGTACTATAAATAGTCCCAGAACCCCAGCAATAAATTTGCTGGATCATCTTTTCAGTGGTGTGTCTAGAGACCAACTGATAACTTTCTATCCACCAAAACTCATGAACAACATATTCAAAGCACAAGCATCAATAACTATTTGATCTGTGCCAATAAAAGTTTTCAGATAGTTTGAGCAAAAACCCACATGATTATCAATTTTTAAACCTGAACAGGATTAATGGATCCAGAGGACAGTTCAATATATTACAACATTTATAATTGTGATTACAACTCCAAGTCAATAGGATTGCCAGTTCAGATCATCTTTGTTCATTTCAATGCAGCTAACTATTAAGAAAGATGCGTAAGGACCTGCAACTAGAATGCACTGCTAATATGCAAAGTTACTTAAGAAAAAACAAAACAATGACCAATGAGAAAAATATGGACTTAGGTTACTTTGTAAGTTTATGCATATGATAGACATTAAAATGGTTTGTTGATCACTTACGTCAAGACAAGGAATCAATTAGCATCACGGCATGCTATGATTATAAAGCAATCTCATAGAAAGAAAAGACAAAGTCAATCTAAATGTATATAAAGTTGCGGAAACTTGAAGTACAACTAAACCAAAGACACACCAATTGAATGAAATTTGAAAACATAAGCCCGTGGGTAAAACAATTTTTTTGGTCCAAGTGTCGATTTTCTTCTTAGGTCACCAATCTAAGCCTTTCTATTACAGTAAAAAAATTTCAAGGTTACCAAATCCAAGCACAAGAAAACAAGTCAAACAGAAACGAAATCTCAGTCATTCCCCGAACGTGATACAGACAAGCACATCTGATAGTAGTATGAGCATTTTCAAGACTCATTTACTTGCTGGTCCAGAATCGAGAAAGTTCATGGTGGTTTCCATTGCATCTGTGAAGAATTAAAGTTAGAGAAATAGTAATCCGCCAAACTCAAATTGTATTGTCCCCACTCAAATCCTAAAACTCGGACTAAATTAAATTCTCAATTTGACAATATTTGACAGCCACGAGAGAAAACCAAATCGATAATCCCATGTATATATCTACGTTAAAAAATTAGTTTGTCCACGATAGGAAGTAACAGAAATTACAGAGTATAATAAATCTTAATCAAATTGATCCAAAAGAAAACTCCAAATCCTACGGCTTAGAATCCAAATCATTATTTAAGTATCAGATTCATCGTTATAAAACATATAATATGACCTCAGGAATACCTAGCGGCCTCGTAATGCATCTATCCAAGCCCTAACTACCGTATGCGAATCCAAGAGGGTATACGTATAGATGCGAAAATATGAACGGAAGGAGCTAGAAGAAGCTGAAACTTCATATGAGGAAGGCACGGCAGCACTATCGCGGTAGGAGGCATTGGCACCGAAGAGCAATATCTCTCCGGCTAGCTTACACTGGCATATCTCCCAAATTACCGCGGGTAAGAACTCTCACTCAGAGACGAACAGAGATGAAAATAACTGAAAATGAATATAACTGCAAAGATCGGAGACATGTGATGTGATGGACGGGATAGTTCTCGGAGAGACATGAGCTCAAAAGGATATTTCCTAGAGAGAGAGAGAAGGTTCCTGTAGCTAATAACTGGCTTCTTCCAGAACCTAACGTGTTCACTTCAAATTTGAACGTATGCACTTTGAGCGCGAAAGAGAGTAACTTAATTATGTGGTCGGGTCGGGCTTAAAACTTTGTGAAAGCCCACATCTTCCGTCTTCTCGAAACAACTTAGAAGTCATCTTCTTCAAATTGCTAGTTTAAAATTTTTAACAAAGATTGCTTTCACGAATAAATGAAATTTAAAAAATTCGTATCATTTTATCCGCATATTAACTCTTCCAAGTATATATAAGTATTTAATATACATACCATGTACAAAAACGTTACTATAAAAAAAGAGTTCTTAATTTCCGCTTATTCAACATTACAAAATTTAAAATTTTGTTTAATTTTCACGTTTTCAATTTAATTTACTTTAATAATTTTATTAAAATTGATTAGTTAATTAATTAATTGATTAATTTTTATAAACTAAAATAAATCTTTCTTTTCAATTAACATCCTAACTTTCAATTAAACTTCTAAATATTCGATAACTAAGTAAAAAAATTTTCAATTATATTTTAAATTATTTAATTTTATTCATTCTTTAGTTAATTTTATGACAAATCTAATATCGACATGATTTTAAAAACCGAACCGGACCGGCCGGTGACCGGTCAGCTATCCGGTCTGGTTTAACTATAAAAACCGGTATGCAATTGAACTAATCTGAACCGGTCAATTGACTGATCGGATCGGTCCGACCACTAATTCAATCAATTTTTTTAAAATTTTTTTAATATTATTTATAATTAAATATCATTATTGCATAATTATGACGTCACACCGGTTCGACCGGTGGTTGAACCGGTCGAACCGGTGACCAGTAAGGCCTCCGGTTTGATGACCGGTCCGGGTTTCAAAACACTGAATATCGATTGAACCTTTTAAGTCTTAAACGTCTTTTAGTCAATTTAGCTTGAGCTGGTTAAAATTACTTGAGAAGTTTAACCAAATCTAGTTAAAAGCTCTTCTTAAATGTACCATACAACATCAAACATGAAAATAAGAAGGCTGTTCGACTTCATTAAAATGAATGGGTAACAGATGCAACAATACTACTAAACATATATTACCATTTCTAATTTGTACAAGACCCATATTCAAGTTAAAGATCATAATCTTGTTGCAACAGTTTCAGTACCATATTATGAGGAAGGTCTAGCAGAAATACGGGTTCAACTTCATGGAAATTATGGAAAGTAAATATCTTACAGGCCATATGACAATTAGTAGGTTTTCTTTCATTTTGCACTAAGAGCAGCATCCACTCTTCTGACCAACAGGCTGTCCTCTGATTTGCACTGTTGGAGCTCTCGCATTGTTCATGGCTGGTTGACTCGCCATTCTGTATGAATAGTAGAAAAGGCAATAGATTAACCCTATGAATAGTCTTGTGATTAACAGTGTACCAAAAAAATTGCAAACCAACTTCAAGGATCAGCATTTGGTACGTTAATGAGCTTTATTTTGTGCCATACCAACCAGGATGGTTGAATTACACATGCCACAATCATGTATGAAATCATCAGTACATTCCCTAGTTTAAGGTTCAAATTGATCAGTATCAATCATCATGGTAAATGATGACGGAACTCTTAGCCCCAATAAAAGCAAATTATGTCTACATTCTCAATTGATGTTCAACCAATTTTCCCAAAGGTCATATTGCACCCACCTGCGCAAAATCCTCTGTTTACTTTAGAATTGAGACTGCAATCTCTTGATAAATTAGCCACATTCCAGCTAAAACCTATTCAAACTAGAACCTCTTATGACTTAATAGATTTATTCTAGCCAAACTAAAGGGATACTTAACCGTTGGAATATTTATATCAGAAAGAACTTGGGGTCTAGTCCTTCATTTCATGTCGATCATAGACCAGGAAAGGTTGCCTTTATTTCATGAAGTCAAAGGGAATAGCAAAGATGCTACGGAGTCAATCTCCATGGTCCACTAAGGCATGTTAACTTATTAACTGTGGGGTCTAATAAGTATTGAATTATATATTTTGTATATTTTTTCATAGCCATATAGAAATGGGATCATACCTATCCTTGATTGAAGACGCCATAGCCATGAAAGCTTGTTCTACATTAGTAGCATCTTTTGCACTAGTTTCCATGAAAGGAATGCCTATCTCATCGGCTAATGCCTACTCAGGAATCCAAGAAATAACATTTAGGAGGCAGGAAACAAATTGAGCCAATGAGGCACTTGCCACAAATAGTTAAACAATATGAGAAAACTTGGCTATACCTTTCCTGTTTCATATGATACAACTTTATTTGCAGTGAGATCACACTTGTTGCCAACCAAAAGTTTGTTGACATTTTCACTAGCATAACGATCAATTTCACTCAGCCATTGTTTCACATTATTGAAACTTTCCTGGTCAGTCACATCATAAACAATCTACAACAGGATCCACCAAAGAAGATGCATCTTATGATGACAATCAATAATGTTAAACTAGAAAAGGAAGCTACAGAAGTGAGAAATATTACTATGATGCCATGTGCGCCACGATAGTAGCTACTGGTGATTGTTCTAAATCGTTCTTGTCCAGCAGTGTCCCACTGCAAGGAAACAAAATGGAAGTCAAGCACTTAATCATGATGGATGATGATACATTTAATGCAGCATCCAAATGCATATATACATTAAGGAAAGGGGAAAAAAATCATACAATTTGAAGTTTGATAGTCTTCCCATCTTGCTCCACTGTACGTATTTTCTACCAAAAAAACGAAATGAACATAATTTCAAGGGGCAAATAGAAAATATTTTATAGAAAGATAAACCAATGTTGGTGGCATCAATAGAAGTTACTTACAAAATCAACGCCTATGGTGCTTATGTAACTCTCAATGTATGAGTCATCCTGCATTAAAGGCATTAATGAGGCTATCAAGTCTAAAACAATTAGCTCTTTAGAGAGAACTTGACATACAATCAACATCAATCACTAATATGCAAGCATATGTATACAAGTCTTGGTAACTATTCAAAGATATTACCCCTTTTAAAAATGCCTTTACATGTTAGTTAATGGATAATCTCTGAGACTAAATTGGAATTTTAATCACTTAGATAAGGTCACTTCCTAGTAGAAAGCAAAGCAAGAGACAGGAAATTAATTAGTCATGTCAATGAAATTCAATATCATTATTTGTTTGGATCGTACAGCAAATCTTAGAAGAAGACATGATTTGCCAACACCAGAATCTCCAATGAGAAGAAGCTTGAACAGATAATCACTGCAAAATTGAGCAAGGAAGAGTCAAGCGGATGGTATTTGTTTGGATCATATATATCCAACGTGCATCCAAAAAGCATATACACATCATCAATATAAGCCTTTAATTAGGTATTGATGATGACGATTATTATGCAAGTCATCTTCACAGCCACAAACCACGAATAAATATTACCCGTGAATCATGAAATATATTCCTTCTTAAAATCAAGTCATATATTTTATTCGAATAAGATAACAAAAAAGTGTTCCGGACGCCATCCAATGTAAGGCTTTCTGCACGGCCTTCCAAGAGGGAGCTTGGCGATGGTTCAACAGCTTGCCCCCGAGCTGTATCACATGCTTTGAAGACTTCAGATTATTATTCCTATGTCAACCAGCTAATTATATTTTACAGATTGTTAACTTTCTTCTTCAGTCATCATTCTAAACCATTTTATAAGATGAAAATTATGTTGCAGTTGATGAATCGTAACCAGAATTGCTATCTCAACTATGCAGAAGCTAGATTGTAGAATAAGCTTCACCTAGAGAAGAGTCCACAGAGTAAAAATTTGCACGTGTAAAGAAGTAGCATAGTAAACAAATTTTCGGGCTGAGAAATCTCACATTCAACAAATCTTATCAGCAATTTATTGTTTCTGAATGTATTAAGAAGAGAAAAATCCTCGAAGACCTGTACTGCAGAATCAATTACTTTATTATCCAAAAAATAACCTTCTGACTTCATCTATATCAAATTCCTCGCCAAAATTCAAACATAATAATCGAAAACCAGCGAATGGTCATAGAAACAATCTATCATAACGAAATAGGTGTCAAAAGTTGACCGTGACACAAAAAATTAGCTTACCCACTCTGGGCAATAAACGTCAACAAAGTAGAAAGAATTTCAACTCAATCAAATAGATCTAAACCAAAACTCAAAGTTTTAGGGTTTACGAACCAAATCAGGCATCCAATCAATTACTAGGAACGATTCATCGCCACACAAAGGCATCTCAGGTCCTAAACCATCAATAAAGCGGTCTCGTAACGCGGCGTTCGAAGCCCTAACTATGGTAAGTGCATTGAAAGCATATTTACAAGCTTCTATATAAATCATACTAAAAACATGAGTTGGAACTTACTACTCGGTAGTCATGGTGGCAAGATAATATTAGAAGGTGTCGGTGTCGGCGTCGGCGATGGTGCCGGAGTGTAATATCTCTCCGGCGATGTTATGCCCGGTGACTCCCAAAGTATCGCGGCAAAAAACTAGCCAAGAGAGATCGAAGAAAATAACGAACACAACGACGTTGCAAAAGCGGAATGTGAAAGGAGAACGAAACGACAATTGAAAGAGTCCAAATAGTCTGCGTTTAGAGAACTTACATTGGGCCCAAGTCGGGTCGAAAATCAATTCCAGAAACTTCCAGCTGTTATATCAAAACTTCTATCTATTAAAATTAGCTATTATTAATAATTGAAATTATTATTAGTGGTAAGATTTAGATAATAGAATTTATTACTTAATTTTGAATTATTAATTTGCTAAATAGATAATAAGTTATATACTCCTTCCTATTTAAAATAAATGTCGTTTTAAAGAAATGCACATTTATTAAGAAAGTTAATGAAATGTCTGATATACCCTTATTAATTGCATGTTAAAGTGTCTTGAAAATATAATCTGTGTAATCTGTGAAATTAAGATTTGAGAGAAATTAAAGGGTAATTTTGGAAGTAAAATCATAAATATGCATAAAAAGTCACAAACGACACTTATTTTAAATAATTAAAATCCTTCTAAAACGACACTTATTTTGAATAAGAAGGAGTCTAATTTAATGAAAGTATTTAATAATTTACTTTAAAAAAATTATTTTGCATTGTATTAATATAAAGAAAACAAAAAATAAATAAGAGATCATCAATTTAATGATTATTGCAGTCCTAAAGTGGAAATCTTCCTTCCTCAAAAGTGAAAATCTTTTGTTTTGGGAATGAAAATATTCTCTTTCTATTTTTGGATGGGAAATCCTGAGTCCTCTAGGAAAACTATTTTGGCTTTATGTATGTGCATGCCTAAGTGGCTACTCAATCACAAAGAAACCAACATTCCCAATACAAGTATGCCTCCAACAGTTCACTCAAACTATGAGTATCTCAACGTCCACCAACCTGCTTCTTCTGGTTACGTAAGTTAATTTGGTTTCGTGCATATATGATTTTGCAGTTTAGTTATGGTGGTGTTCATGTCCATTAATGGCTGCTGCAGGAAATCGTCCAAAGGAAGAGGTGTGTTGGTGGTAAAGTGCCGAGAAAGGATAACTTCATCAGTAAGATAAGGAGGGACGACAAAGCCACCAAAATTAGCAGCTTTTTGAAGAGACAACCTACACTGTTCAAGAAAGCTAACGAGCTCCAGAAGTTATGTGGAGTCTCTGTTTCGATGGTGATTTACTCACGTGACGGAACTCTCTACACATGGCCCGAGAATAAAGAACAAGTGAGGAGTTCCATAAGCATGTTCAAAGGAATTGAACCCAAGAACAAGCGCAAGCTCACGTTGATGAACATTTTGGCAGAGAAGAAGAAGAGACTGGAGAAGAAGAGGAGAAAGGTTGTGGCGAACAAGTTTCAGGAGCTGACCAAGTGGCTTGAGGGGTTATCAGAAGATGCGTTGAAAGAATCAATAGGTTACTTGGAAAAGAAGCTTATGGATTTTAAGGGGAAACTAGATAGAGAAACTACTGGTCAGATATTGGAGAACTAAATGGTCCAGACTCCAGAGTAATGACATTAACATCAATCTCCAAGACGCTTGGGACGTTATTACATGTTGCAATGTACTTTCTACTTTTGTTTACAAACTTACGACGTTATCTAATATGTTTCTCTGTCATAAGTTATTTAAAATTATATAATAATTAATATATTTTACTTATTTTAAATAATTTTTATATACATAAATAATTTTTATTACAAAATAAAATATAACTAAAATTAAAAATACTTTTTATTTGTATATTGTCAAACAGTCTATTGTACGAAACTTTTTCAAAATAGCTGTTTTTTAAATGACATTCAAATAGTTAACTATTTCTTAGAAAAGTTTTCTAAAAATGGCTAACAGATAAAAAAGTTTCTACTAACAAAAATTCTACTGGCATAAGCCCAACTAAATAAAGACTAAATCTTTTCAAATTTCGCAAATCAGCGAGATTTTTATCAAATGCTCTTATTGTTATAAAACATATATATCATTTTTAATAAGCCTAATTTTATCTTTTTAGTATCTAGAACTTGATTAATCAATTGTCTTTAAGTCATCATCAACTTTCTTATGTATTATATTTATTATTTAGATATAGTGCAACACAATATACGGTTAAACATATAAATAATTGGTTAAATAAAAATAAAATTTTGAGTTCATTAGAGTTCAAGTTGAGCTTGGATTCGAAAACCCTTTCGAATCCAATCAATTCTTAAATCATTGATTAAAAAATCAAAATCGATTTAGTTGATCCAATTTCTTCAATAAATAAAGATAGTATCCTGCTTCAATCATAATTTAAGTTCTTTAATTTTAATTTATCTTTATTGTTTACTAGTTTTGATAGTTTAATACCGACTGAACAATTAAAATTTTAAACATTTTATTTTATAGGTTTAATTTTCAGTTTGATTTTTAAAAAAATTATATTGACTAGGTTCGGACACAAAAAAAGATCAAATTGAGCCCAGCTCTGTTTATTTTTATCCTTAATTAATATATCAAAATCATAAGAATAATTATGAAAAACCTTTAAGGCATTGATTGGTAGATTGGTAGAACGAGATCAATTCATCTATGTTCGTTTCTATGTACCATCCTGTATAATGGATGAATGGATAAAGAAAAGCACAAGTGACACACAAAAAGGGAACGACGGCCACCCTGTGCCCCAATAGAACAACAAAGACATGTATACTTTTTGAGCATAAATTTCAGTACCCAACAACCTAGTTGTGAATTCAAAGTCAATACAAATAGGTGACAATCATGCCCTCAGATCCTCTGTTCCAAAAATTGTGTACTAATTTTGTCTCATTTGATTCCAACCATCTATTTTTATAGATCCCACATAAATAAATGGTTGGGATCAAATGGGACAGAGTTAGTACACAATTTTTAGAACAAAGAATCATGTCCCAACAATCATTAGGTTATATTTGTAACGGCCAAGTCATTAGATGTATGCCATGATTTTTCAATCCTTGAATTGCACGTGGAGTTTACTCTATATGTTAAAGATATTTTCTTAAGCAGAACGATATTAATTTGATTTTATAACTTTTATTAGTTGCCCAAATTTTGATCTGATTCGATTATTTAAATTCATTGTTTCATTTTTTAAAATTAATTCAGAGTAAAATTAGATATATAAATTATAAAATAAACTTAACTTGTCTTAAATAGTTATATTTTTAATTAGATTATACTTTCTCAAATTTTAACATTAACTTAAATATCAATCAAATTTGGATTTCCTAAATTAATTTTTAAAATTTAAATTAAGTTGAATTTGATATTCTACAATTAAAAAAATGACGTTTTTTAATTTTTAAAAAAAATATAAGAACGGGCTGGGCCACAGGCCACACAACTCGTGGGCTAGGCCAAGCCCAGACATCTTTTCCCTATCTGAGGCGGTCTAGTAGATCGAAACCTTACCCTTACCTGAATTTGAAATTTTAAAGTTTGAAATTTATTTTTTATTATACTCATATTTAATTCAAATTTTAGTGAGATCGACATGTATTTCTTAAGCTCGGGTTGAAGTTGACCTTTGCATGCAAAGCCTAGTTGAGTTAATGTAAGATATATGACACATTTCAAGTTGGTGTTTTATATAAAGATTGGACATAAGGAATAAACGAGTCCAAATTTTTTGTCTAATATTATGGTGTCTTATTATGTTCAATAAATTTTAATTATTTATTTATATGGGTCTCGCATAAAATTCGCATGGGATCCACAAAATAAATAACTGAGATTTTATGAGACAAAATAAGACAAAATAAAACTAGACAGAAGATCTAGACCCGAAATAAACACGTAAACATTTCAAGCAGCATTTACCAAAATCGAGAGAGTCAATCTTCGAATAACCTCAGTAAGCCAACAGCAAAGAGCACTACAAGAAAAATAGAGGTTAGCAACGGAAATTACCGACGGAATGTGTACAAATTCCGTCGGTAAGATTATTTAGCGGCGGAATTTACAGACGGAAAAAAGCGTCGAAAATATGGCTGTCGGTAAATTTACCGACAGAACTTATATATACCGTCGGTAAATTTACCGATGGTTATTTCGTTCGGTCGGTAAATTTCTGTCAGAAATTTACTAACGGAATTTTTTTCCGTCGGTCATTACCAACAGAATTTTTTTTCCGTCGGTAAATTTGCTAAATTTTTTTTAAATTTACCTATAAAGTGTTCAGTTTCTCTGATTACTTTCTATTTCTTAGGCAAGACATTCATCGAGACAAGGGAAGTTTGACTAGTGTTTATGGACCCATCTAAGCTTTGTCT
>JANZLX010000009.1:25105203-25127289 GCA_025531955.1 Erythroxylum orinocense
TTGTTATCAATAATAATAAGCATTGTAATTTCAAATGATACATTTATTAATCATAAGTAATATACTGAACTACAAACCTAATGATAATAGTCACGTAAATAAAATAATTAACATCTATAAATTAAAAATTATTAAGACGCAAATTTAGTTAATTAATAAAAAAAACCAAACTATGCTACAACGTCGCGAGGGCGAGCTGGGGCGAGGGCTCGCCCTTGCAAGCTGTCAAATTGGCCATCCTCGCGAAGGAAAGCCGCCGCTCTCGCGAACTAGCCCAAATTGGCCGTCGCCTTCGCGAGACGCTCAATTCCTCGTACTATTATTCTTATTACATTAATTCGTTATTACTATTCACCATTTTATTATTGTGAAAATTATTATGGTTATTTCAGTATTTTTATTAATTTAACTGTTAATATTGGCCTTCAATGATAATAAGGATAAAAATATATGTTTATTTCTCTCATCATCAAGATAAAAAGAATTAAATTACCAACCAAAAATTATTTGTCTTTTAGAATAAAAAGAAATAAGTAGTTATGTAGGTTAGAATAAAATTATAAGGAATATAAAATTAATCATAATAATAAAGTTAATAATAATAAGAAAAAAATTACCATTTATAACATATTTCAAATCAATTAAAATAATTTATAAATTTAATAATCATGACGAATGTTATAATAATAATAATAATAATAATAATAATACTATTACTAATAATAATTAAAATAATAAATATAACAAAAATAAATAATTGGGATCAAATGAGACAGAATTGGTACACAATTTTTGACACAGAAAATTTGAGATCGTCCAAACCCGAGCTTTCTTACACTAACTCAATCGAATCCTTACTTAAAGTGGAAATCTTTATTCCTTAAAGTGAGAGTCTTTGGAAATCTTTATTCCTTAAAGTGAGAATCTTTCTGTTTTGGGAATAAAAATATTCTATTTGTTTTTTTGTATCGGAAGTTCTGTGTCCTCTCGGAAAACTATTTTGGCTTCTATATATATATATACATGCCCAAGTAGCTATTCAATCACTAGAACTCAGAAGCTAACATCCCCATTACAAGTATGGTTCCAACAGTTCACTCAAACAACGAGTATCTCAATGCCCACCATCCTGCTTCTTCTGGCTATGTAAGTTACTCAATTTAGTTTCGTGCTTATATGATTTTGCGGTGTAGTCATGGCTGTATTCACGTTCATTAATGGCTGCTGCAGGAAACCGGCCAAAAGAAGAGGTCTGTTGGTGGTAAAGTGTCGAGAAAGGATAACTTCATCAGTAAGATACGGAGGGACGACAAAGCCACCAAAATTAGCAGCTTTTTGAAGAGACAGCCTACACTGTTCAAGAAAGCTAACGAGCTCCAGAATTTGTGTGGAGTATCTGTTTCGATAGTGATTTACTCCCATGACGGAACTCTCTACACATGGCCTGAGAACGGAGAACAATTGAGGAGTTCCATAAGCAAGTTCAAAGGAATTGAACCCAAGAACAAGCGTAAGCTCACGTTGATGGACACTTTGGTAGAGAAGAAGAGGAGATTGGACAAGAAGAAGAGAAAAGTTGTGGCGAACAAGTTTCAGGAGCTGACCGAGTGGCTTGAGGGGTTATCAGAAGATGCTTTGAAAGAATCAATAGGTTGCTTGGAAAAGAAGCTCATGGATTTTAAGGAGAAGCTAGAAAATAATTCTGATGGTACCAATCTGGTTTCTGGTCAGCTCTTGGAGAACCAGAAGGTCGAGGGTAATGACATTAACATCAATCTTCAAGATGCTTGGGACGCAATAAGACGAGATGCAATTGGTACTAGTGATCTTTATTGGGGTGAGAGCCCTTTTAGTCAGTTCGATTAGAAGTATCAATAACAAAGGATCTTGAAATAGTAATGGGATTTCACTACTTCTATGTACAAGGCTTAGAGATGCTTCTGTATGTTGTTCAGTTTTCAGAACTTGATTAGACAATTGTCTCAAAGACATAAAACAGCTAAGGTCTTATTCATAAAAAGGATTAATAACCCAAAACAGGCAAATCTTTATATTGGACTTCGTTACAATTCATCATTACTGTTATGTATTATACCTATTATTTTGACAGTAGCACAATATATGATTAAACATATAAATACTAGGTTAAATAAAAATAAAATTTTGAGTCCACGAGAATTCAAGTTAAACATAGCTTGGAGAGGGGTCTTTGAATCTAATCAAATCTTAAATCAATGATTAAAAAATTAAACTGGTTCAGTTGATCCAACCGTTGAAAACTTGAATCATTTAATTTATCATTTTGATTTATCTTAATAATTTTTGTTATTAAACAAGGCTAATTATAAAAAAAAACTAAATTTTCGTCAATTTTTTAATTATAGCTCGAACTTTAAAAAGTGACAATAAAATATTTAAACTTTCAATTTTATTCAATTCTAGCCCGATGTTATCTGTTGTTCTCCCGATGTCCTTAATCTTTTGTTTTCTGTTTGTTATTTTGATGCCCCAAACTACTCTCGCATTACGATGTACTACACCAGTAAGCTTTTTATTTTTAGTTTGTTCTCTTGATGCTCTTAATATGAGGGCATTGGGGTTGCGTAATCTGAAAATTGAGGAGTGAAGGTATCGAGAGAACAAACTGAAAATGACGAGAAGAACTTAAATCAAAGTGTAAAGTCGTTGGAGCTTAGTAATTTGATTTAAGTCATTTTAAAACAATGATATCATTTTAGTTACACGATTACAACATCGTTTCATTGATCTTTATTTATTGTGTTAATTTTGGCTGATGTGTATTAATAGTTAAGGATTTTTAAACACGTTAGCAAACTTAACGGAAACACTAACATTAGGTTAGAATTGAAAAAAATTGAAAGTTTGAGCATTCTATTGCTCATTTTTAAAGTTCGGGTAAAAATTGAAAAAAATTAAAAATTTTGATATTTTATTACTACTTTTAAACTTCGGGCTATAATTCAAAAATTGACGAAATTTTGAGTTTTTTTGGTAATTAGCCTTATTAAAAATCAATCGATTGTTAATTAGTAGGTCAATTTTTACAAACTATCTACTTTTTATAAATCACAATAAACTAATTAGTTTTTATTTGATATTCTCTTTATTCGATCAAACTTCAATATGTTCAATAGGCAAAGATAGTCTTTTTCTTTAATTCTATTTTAAGTTCTTAAATTTTATGCAATTTTTATTGTATGTCGATTTTACGACGGCTTAATATTAGATAAACCTTTTAAACTTTTTATTTTTCAATGTGATTTTCAAAACATTATATTAAACTGGTTCGAACAAAAAAAAGATCAAATTGAATTCAGCTCAATATAATGTTATTCTTTATTAATATATTAAAATCATAAAAAAACAATTGATTTTATAAAAAATAAGGATATTAGTATTCAATCCACTTACATAATTGCCCTCTTTGCATGCAATGCTTTGATTTGGAATCTTAGTGGAGCAACCAACACATGCATGTATACTTTTCTTAGTATAAATTTCAGTACTCAACAACCTGGCCTAACTGGTCATGTGTTCAAAGTCAATCAAATAGGTGACAATCATTGTGCTCAATATAACCAACACAATTTTAAATGATGCAATGCTCGTGAAAGTGGGTACGATGCTTCTTATGAATGTATAATTAGGTGGTGTTTGTATAGTATGACTTTTCACTATTATATGAGTTAAAGATCACAAATGAGAGGCAATTTATAATAAGAGGTTAATTTGTTTTTTTCGAGGTAGAACAATATTAATTTGACTTTATAATTTTTGTTGGTCCAACATAATCTTTAATTAGTTGCCCAAAATTTAATATAATCCGACTCTTTCAACTCAATTCGATTCAATTTAAAGAATAACTCGGAGTAAAATTAGATCTATAAATTATAAAATAAAGTCAATTCATGCTTCGAGTTATATTAGATTTAATTTAACGAGTCGTAACCTTAATAACAATTCAGTGAAAATTTTGATAATATGCAAAGTCTAAAGACTTACAACTTTACATAATTTTACCCCTAGCTATTACAGAGATTGTTTTGATCTCGATAACTCACTGCTAAAAAGGGAGGAGTTTGACAAATTATTCTTGGGTTCAAGGTATTAAGTTACTAATGATTAGAGAGTGGGTAGTGAAGTTGTTTCATATCTCTCGAGTAGAAAATTAATGTGCTGACTGGTTAGCTAAATCTACAAGTTTACATCATATTAGTTTTATGTATTTACATAAGACCAATGTTCTAAAACTCAGACTGGTGGCCTTACTGGTCACCGATTCAACCGGGTCAACCACCGGTCGAAACCGTGTGACGTAATAATTATGCAATAATTATATTTAATTATATATAAGATTTAAAAATATTTTTAACAAATAAAAAAAATAAAAAAAATTGTCTAACCGGTCGGACCAGACCAATCGGACCAGTCAATTGACCGGTTTAGACTGGATCAATTTATAGTCGATTTTGAAGGATAAACCGGACCCGACCACCGACCGGTCACCAATCAAACCGGCCGGTCTAGTCCGGGTTTAAAAACAGAGCATAAGACTATTTAGCTTTTGTATTTCATCTCCCTGTATTAAAATATATATATATATATATATATATATATATATACCTAATTTCCACAACGATTAGGTAAAGGGAGAATAACCACCAATTAACAGCCACATTACTTCAAATCATTAGGTGCTAACATAAAACAGATAATGGCCTTTGGCTACCTACTGCTTCTCTCTTTCAATTATAAATTTCTCAGTTCTCACGAACACGAGCTGTCTATATAAGACACAACCTGTCACAGCCCATTCGTGGCACTTACTTACACTTTCAAAATTCTGTCGACTTCCTGTCCTATACCATTAGTAAAGACTTGTCCAAATGGCTATTGCAACTGCTCTTATAATTCTTGCGCTGGTCACTCCGGCGGCGGTTTACGCGGCGGAGCACACGGTGGGTGGAAGTACTGGTTGGACCCAGTTCGGTGATTATTCCACTTGGGCTTCTGGTGAAAAGTTCAATATTGGCGATACTCTTGGTAAGTTATATTCTATTTGGTGACGATTAATGAATGAGCATCAAAAGGCTTACAAGGTTCAAGAAACGGAGTTTCATGGGATGTAACTCGTAAGGGTAACTCTTAAAATCATGAATAGACATTGTTTAATGTCTTAATGATTTGGTTTTGAATCTTGCAGTGTTCAACTACGACAGCAGCTCCCACCAGGTGGCGGAAGTATCAAAGAGCGACTACGACGGTTGCAGTTCGAGCAACGCAATCCAGACGTACAAGGACGGAGCCACGACAATAACCTTGTCCAAGGCTGGTCCGATGTACTTCATTTGTCCAGCCCTCGGCCACTGCAGTGGAGGCATGAAGCTATCCATCAACGTAGAGTCAGCAACCACCGCTCCGACTACCGCCCCAAGTACTCCGGCCGCCACCACTACCCCTTCTTCTCCGACTGGTTCTTCGACTACTCCGACCTCCACCACCACCCCTACTAGTACTACTCCAGCAGTTTCGTCGACTACTCCGGCCAGCGGTTCACCACCAACACGTTCCACCAGCACAGTCTCAAAACCGACAGGTTCCAATGGCGCTGCTGCAGTTTGGAGTAGCATGAACGTTTTGGCGCTTGGTTCGATGCTTGTATTAGGAACAATGGTTGGATTCATGGGCTAGCGAAGAGGCAGTGTTGGTTTGTTTGTATTTTAATTGTGTGATCCATTGTCTATGCCATTACCAAATACATTTTGAATAATCATTAGATTTGAAGGAGTGCTATGGACCAATGTTCTGCAATTACAGCCATAATCGACAGGGACAGGATGAATTCAGATTGGAATCGTGATTAATCTAATATAAATTTAATTAAATCTAAATTTAATTTAAAGTTAATTAAATTTATATTATATAACTTAAGTTTAAGAATTGAATAGCTAAATATGAACCTATTTTATACGGATACGAAAATAATGGGCTCGTGTCAAAAATAGGATTGACTACGGATTCGAACAGGTACCAAATAACCTAGTGCTTACAATGCCTGTGTCGAAAGGGTAGCATAGTGTGTACGCACAACCCTCGGACCAATTTAGGAAGTCTCTATCGCTGACGCTTGACAAGCTGACCAAGTAGATTGGCCAGGGTTTTCTTCAGGTAATGATACCTTGATCCCGAAGCTTTCAGAGTTCAAATAATTTGAAAGGATTTAAATTTAAATTTAAACTTAAACTTAAAATAATATTATATTAGATTAAAGGGTCGAATCGTTTGGACTCGTTAATTTTATATCAAACTCCGATCTCTTATTATTTTTAATAATTATATGTTACAGGTCTTATAGGAGAACCAACCCTAAAAGCTTGCTTGAAGAATGAGAGAACTTATAAGCCTATAAATCTCACATCAGTCTCTTTTATTACTGATGTGGGATAATTAGACCGTAACATCCCACCGTACTTCGCAGTGCAGGCACTAGTAGGCTGGCTATACGCTAGACCTTTTCTAGCTTGGGCGAACACTGCTATACCGGCATCATCACCCACGTACCCACGGGTTAACTGTGCGCTAGACTTTTCTAACCCCGGGCGAACACCGCAATACCGACGTCACCACTCGTTGGCGTGACCTGATGATTTGAAGAAGTGGTGTTAGCTCTGATATCAATTGTTACAGGTCTTATGGGAGAATCAACCCTAAAAGTTATCTTGAAGGGTGGGAGAGCTCATAACTCATAAGCCTATAAATCTCACATCAGTCTCTTTTATTACCGATGTGGGACAATTAAACCGTAACATTATATTCTTAATTAATGTCTCCTTTTACTTTTTTACTAAAAGAAATATTAAAAAAGATAAATATTTAATAAAATATTATGAAAATATTATATGATAGTTATCCAAGTACAAAATCGAAGTACAAGAATTCTCCTTATCTACTCATGTCGTTTCTTTCTATGAAATGGCGTGATATTATTGTCGTTTTAAGTGGCACCCACTAAATTATATAATTATATTAAGTAAAACCCAAGAAACCTAAAGCCCATTTGGACTCTGAGGTCGGCGCAATTAGGCTAAAACTGCCGCCTAAGGCCTTTTACATTGCTCTGTGAAGCGGCAAATCTGCAAATTTTGGCAATTGAACATGGCGATGGAAGAAGCTAATGAAGAGTTCTACCTGAGATACTACGTGGGTCACAAGGGTAAATTTGGACACGAGTTTCTGGAGTTCGAGTTCAGGCCTGATGGGAAGCTCCGTTACGCCAACAACTCCAACTACAAGAACGACACCATGATTCGGAAGGAGGTCTTCCTCACTCCGGCAGTCCTCAAAGAGTGCCGCCGCATCATCTCCGAGAGCGAGGTTCTTGATTTTCTGTCTCTTAGGGATTTTTTTAACATTTGTTTTTGTTGTGGTTCAGAAAGATTTGAAAATTGGAAATCCTGACAGCTATTAGATTCTGAAATCCCCTTGCAATTTGACCTAGAAAGAAAAATATCTTTTTATGTGTTGTGTAAGCAGTGAATATGGAAGTGCTTATACTACTTGTGATTGATTATGGGTGAAAATTGTTGCTTTGCATAGATTATGAAGGAAGATGATAACAACTGGCCAGAGCCTGACCGAGTTGGGCGTCAGGAGCTGGAGATTGTTATGGGTAACGAGCATATTTCATTTACTACTTCGAAGATTGGATCACTTGTTGATGTTCAGAGTAGTAGAGATCCTGAAGGCCTTCGCATCTTCTATTATCTTGTTCAGGTTTGTTTCTTCCCCGAGTTCTTATGCTTGTAAAGACCAACCTTTCTGCAATTGAAACAGTATTGTGTGCTAACTTTGTAAAAGGTACCATGTGATTACTTAGAATGCTGCTCAGAATTTGATAATACCATAAACCATGTGAGATTAATGGAGGCATTCTGAGCACACAAACCTGGAAAGCTTACTTATGAAAACAAGTAGGAGGGATAGCGAACTTAATGTTAGATATTACCCTAGTTTTTGAGACATTGGAACTAAAACTAAGGATCTTCTCCAAATTATTTTATGGTTGGTTCCTTATTGACTAGGGCTGAGGCTGGTTCCTTACTGTATGTGATTGCAGGATTTGAAGTGCTTTGTCTTCTCCCTCATATCTCTTCACTTCAAGATCAAGCCTATCTAAAAGCCACCATCATGTCAACTACACAGCTTGTAATCATTCTGTCAGGATTTATAACTCGTATGAGCGTCTGGGATTAGAGATTCTCTGAGGCTTTGTATGAATTTATGGGCATTACAATCTCTGGGATTGGAGATTGATTCTATGGATTGGAAGGTATTGGTCTTGAATGTCCCATAGTTTTTTTATCTGTGTGTCAAAACCCTTGCTTCTTTCTTTATATATCCAAACTTTGGGAGAAAAAAGATGCTTATTATAAGTTCTCCTTCATCTGCGGTTCTGCATTTTGGAAATCACGATATAGGGGATATGTAAGTGTGCTTGAAATGCATCTATATGCTAGAAGTTGTTAGATACAAAGTTTGTGTCAATCTCTGCATAATGGGCACCGAAAGTGCTGAGTTTCTGTTAAAAAAAATGTATATAGGAGTGGTTCTTAATCCAAAGGGAAGGAAAAAAAGTTTATACTGGGAGTGGATCAGACCACCTTCTCTTCACCTCAGTTTTGCACCTGACTTCCTTGAGCTTCCTGTATCCTTGTCTGAATATCAGCGAACTCCATTGCAAAGGATACCCACCTTGTAGACAAGCCAAAGAACAGTGTTATCCTACATATCTACTCTCTTCTTCGCTGAAGCCCAATGCAACTCTCAGGCAAGCTTCTCTTCTTTAAGGTCTCTGGACATAGGTTATCGTCTCTGGACATAGGTTATCGAATGGATCACCACCACCGTCTTTGACTACCATCTCCTCGTGAAGTACTGATACCAGCATAGCACTCACCTTAAACACCTGCCAAGATCTAGCCAGCTGTGGTGGCTTGGTTCGTTTCCTCTGATAAAATGACTTCAATGTGTATAGCTGTTGTAAGAGGTACGAAATTAGTGGCACAAAATGAGGATGAAATGTGATGTAAATTCAAGATTCTTTGTTTGATCTCAAATTCCTTGTAACAAAGTATATGCACATACTCCATATACAAGCCAACATGTTCATTGCTACTTATATATAACCATTAAATAGAGCTTGGTTTCGGAAGTTTTGAACTAATAAAAGAGGATTCGAGAGTTTGGTGAAAACCCAACTTTGGATTGGTGGTTAAGGACTTGTAGAGATGAATACATTGTCATTGCATCTTTAAAGAACGGAGAAAATTAGATCTGACCTGAGGGTAAAGATGGTTCTTGTTGGTGGGAAATCGCAGAATTCACTAGTTAACGGCACTAATGCCGTGTTATTCCTTAACTTAGACCAATACTATCTCGTGTGTCCTTTACACGCTAAGTTCATGGCTGGTAAATAACAAAGCAAAAACAAGCTTTGGCTAGGCTGGACATGGTAAAGTTTGCTTCTTTATAAGTAATTATTAATTATCATAAAAAAGATAAATTAGGAGTTTTTTTTACTTCGCCTAAGACTTATAAAACGTCACGTCTGACAAGTTTTGACTGTAACATCAATTCGAGGTGCCTTTAGAAAAGCTTCTTGTTATGTATATGACAGTAAATTTAAGTAAGTTTTGTTTTTGGAAAATAGTTTTGGGTTTAACTTATAATAAACTGTTTGCTACAAATTAGGCTCAAAAGCTTTTTGGGTTCTACCTTTTGCCATTCTTTTCTTATCTTATCTTGCCTCTTTAACAAAGTGTAGATAACATTGCCTCTTTAACAAAGTGTAGATAACATACTTTCAACCACAACTCCACTAATGCACTTCTTCCTGTCAAATATAGCGAAAGAGCGTAGCATTGCCACTTACCCATTAAAGCAAGAGATCGATCGTCTGTGCCATTAATTCTGTGTCATTTCTGTGCCGTCCTAGTCACAAATTTTGCTATATTTTGTTTATCTTTTTTTTTATTATTCATTAAATATTTTAAAAGGGTTTCAATTATAAAAAGATACCTTTAAGTCATTCACACTTAGACTAATCCCTACTCGAGTCGGGTAAATACCTTGCAGAAAGTAAAACTCTGGTCTCAAATTTTAAACGGCTGCATACATAAGGCGGTTCAAACTCACAACCTTACTTAAATCAGGAGAGTCCCTTAACAACTTACCTGCACCTTAGAGTTTTATATTTCATTTATTTGTTACTCCCTCTGATTCATAATAAGTGTGTTTTAGAGGAATTAACATTTATTAAGAAAGTTAATGAAATATCTGATATATCCTTATTAATTACATGTTAAAGTGCCTTAAAAATATAATCTGTGTAATTAAGATGTGAGAGAAATTAAAGGGTAATTTTGGAAGTAAAATTATAAATATGCATAAAAAGTCACAAACGACATTTATTTTAAATAATTAAAATCCTTCTAAAACGACGTTTATTATAAATCAGAGGGAGTACAAAGTTTGGGGCTAAAGGAAAATGACACATTCTATCTTGTCCCGTTACTTGGAAGAATCCAATTACAAAACTTTGGAGGTGGCGGCAACATCATGCCGCTTTTTTACAAGTTACTCATTGGATTGGAGATTAACGCGTATTGACCACTACTTAGTGAGTGCTTCCAATGTACACACTGGTATGCCACCAACAACTGAGGAGTCGATAACTAGGCTGCACGTTGGGATTTTTAATAAATCATAAATTAGGTATTTAAAAATTATTTAATTAATGAATAATTTATAATAAATTTAAAATATTTTAATATCCATCAAATGTATATATATTAAAAATGTTAAATAAATCACTATTATAATTATAATTTTCAGTAATCAAAATCAATGTTTTTAAAATTAAATTGATAAGATAAAGAGTCTAAGGTTTAATTAATAAATATCGAACAAGATTAAATAATTTAATTTTTAATAACAATAGTTTAAGGTAAATTAAATATAAAAACTAAATTGAATTAAAATTTTAATTTTTAATCATTATTTAAAATTAAAAGAAGAGGACAAATATGGTGGAGAAATGGAGAGAATGAGATCCTTTATTTTATCTTGTAAATGCAAGTGGGAGTTTTTAGTGTTCCCTTTATTGGCGACCTCTTGTTTGTACTCTATTGCCCCTCTTCCTTCTCTCTCATTCAAGATTTTGAAGTTTTTGGATTCTTATTCTCGAGTTTTCTTCTCATTTCCAAGTACAATTTTAGAAATAGTGATCAAAAGTTTGCAAGATATCAGGTATAAGTAGAATTTTACAGCTTATCAAGTTTATTTGTTGAATTATTTTTTAATAACTTTTTTTTAAATTGAATCAACTAATCTATATTTTTTATATTATTATAATTACGATGATGATGATTATTATTATTATTATTATTTCATGTTATGTTTTGTTTTCAGGTATATTCTTTGATTATTTTTTATTTTTTATTTATTCACGTATTTATTGTTATTTTATTTACATAATATTTTAGCATGTCAGTTTTACTTATTTAATCTTTAATCTGTCTCATTTTTTTATTGTCACATTTGCATACGGATCTATTAAAAATAACCTCTCTATTATGTAGGGATAAGACTGCATATTATCAGACCTTCTTAAACCCTACTTTATTGCAGTATTTCAAGCTGAATGTGACAATGTTTTGAAACCCGAACCAGATATTGAACCAAAGGTCTTATTGATCACCAATTTAACCGATTCAACCACTGGTCGAACCGGTGTAACGACATAATTATATTTAATATTAATAATATTAAAAATACAAAAATATACCAAAAAATTAAAAAATTATTGAACTTAACTGGTCCGGCCGGTCAATTAATCGGTTTTGACCAATTTTTACTGATTCAATTAAAAATTAATTTTTAAAAATGAACTGAATCGAATAATCGATCGGTCACCGATCCTACTGGTCGGATCAGTCTAATTTTTAAAACAGAGGAATGTGATGATGTCGAAGACTCTCTCATTTGACCATCTCTAACCGAAATGCCTCTTATTAGAAAAAGCAATTTGTTGAGAGATACGACATGATGCCACATCTACGTTTGACAAAATCTATGCCAAGAATTGGTATTTTATTGTTAATTCTTATTACCTTGGCATGTTGTGTTCAAGTACCGATACCTGATGGAATTCTCGTGCCCTCTTGGAACACACGACCTGTCCAGGGGATTAATATCATAAAACAGTTGCGTACGATAACGAGATCTATCCGATTGTTTTAGTTTTAAGTCTATTAAAATGTAGAGACGAATTGATTGGTTGGGGGCAGAGGCAGACAACTCGGTTCTTCGGTCCAAACCAATGTTTTACAAATTGGATCGGCGATTAAATTAGAGAAGTAACTAATTTAAAGGTCAATGGTTTAACCGGAATTCAATTATGATTGAACCAATAATTAATAAATATAAAAATTTGTATTTTATACATTATATATATAAGATAATTTTTAAACATATTATTTAATTATTTATTTATCTAATGTAAACTTATACCTTTAAACTTTAAAAAATACAATTTTTTTTTAAATTCGCCAAACACAACATAAAATAAGATAACAAAGCTCACTAATCATATTTTATCAAAAAGATTAAAAAAAGATCATTAATCATAATATTCATTTAAATTGAAATCATCAAAATCAAGACATTTTAAATAGACTGACCGATTCTTTCATTCACCGGTTTAACGGTTTTTACCAGTCTGACTGCAAAATGAACGGATCAATCACTCATAAAAAATACGAGCTAAACCGGACCGTTTTATGCTTTGGTTCTCCGTTCCGACAAACCGATTCGGCCCGATTTTCAAAACACTGGTCCAAACTATATTACATTGTCTTCGTAGAAGTTTAAAAACATTTGCTGATAATAATTAAATTTTAGATAATTTGTTTCGGTACGTTTCGAAGAAGTTGGTAAAATTACTATTTTAAATTACAAGATTATAGGTTCAAATCATAAAAAGTATAGTCGCAACTAGTTGGTGAATAGAACCACAACAACAACAACATCGTAGGAAACATTAACTTGAATATAAATATTTTGAAAATTTCAAATTGAACTATAACATTATCAAAATGTTTAAAACAAATCTTAAAGGAAAGAAAAATTTGACAAAGTTAGCTTTTCGTCAATTAAATGTCAATGCTAACATGAATTTTTTGCTTCCATATTTTCAAAATAAAAAGTAGGTCTTATTGTTACATAATTAGTTTTTTTAATTAACTAGAAAGTGAGTATCACAATCACTTATAGTGAGATTTGTTGTTTATACATTTCAGATAGTAGGTCTCACTTGTCATATGATAATAAAGCCCACAGTTATATTCATAGACAGAGCTAGCTGGGGCCCAGTGTTCAAAATTTATAAAAATTAAATATTTTAATATTTAATATATATATATATATATATATATATATATATATATATGGATAGAGTTATTTAGAGTTTAGTGGTATACTAGACCTCCTAAGATTTAAAAACTTAAATATTTGAGTTCTCCAATCTTAAATTTCTGGCTCTGTCACTGGTTATATGTTTTAGATAATGGATCAGACAAAAATAATAATGACGTGACATTTAATTGATAGAGAGAGTTAAATTTGTTAAATTTTCCATCCACTAAGAATCTGTTTGAAATGTTTTAAAAACATTGAGTTTCAATTTAAACATTTCAAAATTCTAAGGTCTGTTTTATATTTTGTTGTAAACATTGAAGTTCAAAATATATTCTTAGCCTGCAAATTTCATTAAGATGGACTCATAAAAATAATTAATTGGTAAATATAAATATATAAAAAAATAAATGTTAATTTTGAATTGTTACGTGCATCTTAATAAATTTTATCAAAAGAAAAAAATAAAATTTAAACACAAAATATAATTTGTTTTCCTTAATATGAAAAAAAAGAATACAATAATATAAATTTACTAATCATGTTTACTTTTTCCGGCCTTGATCAAGACAAGGAATCTGAAATAGACCCACAGTATCAGAAGATAATTACCTTTCACATTCTTGATTTAACTTAGCATCTCATTGTGTTAAATGGTAGGTATAAAAAGCCATTTGTCTTCTGTCAATCACAATGTCATACGATTAGAAGGGCATCGTTAATAATATATCATGTAAAATGCCATACATGATAATCTTGTTTACTCTTAAAAGAGGCATAATACTTGGTCGAATCAAGCCATGAATTCTAGAAATGGTAATAGCGGATTGAGTCATGTTTGAATTTTAGAAGTCAAATCGACTCGACGTGGAAGGTTGAATAGATTAAAAATATTTAAAATGATAAAATTAAATCTAGTCAATTAATTTTAATTCTAACTGGGTCAGACAACCTTATACCTAATCTTAAAACAACTAACGAATTATGGGGAAGGCAATAGATGTGCACAGAACACTTCGGACCAATCATCAAATCGGAGGCTTTTTGATCACCGGTTTGACCGGTTCGACTGATTCAACCATCGGTCGAATCGGTGTGATGTCATAATTATGCAATAATTATATTTAATTATAAATAATATTAAAAATATTTAAAAATACAAAAAATTGATTGAACTAGTGGACTGGTCGAAGACCGGTCCGACCTATCAATTGACCGGTTCAATTGCATACTAGTTTTTATAGTTAAATTGGACTAAATAACTGACCAATTATCGATCAAACTGATCAAAACGGTCGATCCGATCTAATTTTTAAAACCATGAATGTGAAGATTGATTAGCAGCATTAGCTTACTAGATAAAAACTGGACTGCAATACTTTCAAGATCCATCGGTGTCTATTCAAGATGTACTCATTCATGATATGAATGACATGATGTATCCTCGCACCCTGCGTTAAGTGAGGAGAGATTGCGAGTCTTGTTTTATTTTAGTATTTTCCTTTGTTAAAAAAAAAACTAACAAACTGCTAGATTAGGTTTTGTAGGTGAAGCCACGCGTAAGTGAAACAAGGTAAAAATTTAATACTAAAAATTAAATAAAATTTAAAATTTATTTACTAAAAATTTGGAAATTGGTATATTAAAATTTTTATTCTATTTTCTTTTAATTTATTCTCTAGTCAAGAAAATGACAATTCTTAAAAAATAAATCATTCAAGCTATTTGTTCTAACGAGGACCCGTTCTGAGAGTTTAACGAGTCATCTATTTAAAGAAACCTTTCTTATAGAGTGTCTCTATTTAAATTTTTTAGTCATACAATAATTTTTAATTAAAAAATATTGTTAAATAAAAATTAATAGATGTATTTAAATTTATAATAATTTATACCAAAATTAATTAATTAATAAATAAAAATTAATTGATTAATTAATTAATAAATTATTTTTTAATAACAAGAATTATTGTAATAAATCGAATTAAAAAATTATGCTTGAAAATTTTTATAGTTAAAAGGTTAAATGAATTAGGCTTTTTTATAAAAAAGAAAAAAAAAAGATGACCCATGCGCGAGGACCATTGCCCTAACTTGGAGTTATTTTGTCATGGAGGAAGGAGTACAAACGACGGCGTTGTCATGGGACCTCGCTTAAATGAACTCGAGCCGTCACTCCTATGGACCCCATTTCTCAACAACCCATGTGAACTTTTTCCCCGCTTACGCAAGGTCAAATCTGTCATTTAGTTATTTCCCGCTTTTTTTAAATCAAGAAAAAACTAATAAAATGGGTCAGTTTAATTAATTTTAATTAGTTAATTAAATTATTTATTTAATTACAGTTAAGATTCGCTTAATGATAAGTTTGTTGATTAACGATAATCTTATCGTGCTAAACAAAGCCCTCAAATGAACCCCTCCAAAAGTAGCAGCGACTAAAAAGGAAGAAGAAGAAGAAGAGAGAGCGAGCGGTACTCTCTGTAATTTCTTATGGACATGGAGTGATCCTATCAGATCTTGAAAACTTTTCCTAATTTCTTGGAAATTTCTCCTTCGAGTCGTCTCTGCTTTTGCATTACTTTTTCAATTAGTGTCTTTCGGTCTTTGGAGAATCGCTTGCTCTTTAGTCAGGCTCCAGTTAATTGAAATAGAATCTCTCGTTATCTGCATAGATTGTGGCATCTCGAGTTCCGAGTAACTTCTTGCTGGTTGCCGATCCCGTTCGGAGAAGATTCGTGCCGCATTTTATATTCTGAAAGTTTTAGAGCACAAGTTCTTGGCTGTTTTTGAATCTGCACAAGTGTTCTGAACAATTTTTTCGTCGAGTTCCGGTTAGGTTTTGTTGCTTCGCGATCGTTTTGACTGGTGGATTGTGTAAGCAGGGTAGGGCTCCTTCAAATGTTGAAACGGATTTAAAGAAGTGAGAGAAATAGGCAAGTATAATGGATGACAGAGGAGGGTCATTTGTAGCTGTCAGGAGAATATCTCAAGGTATTGAGCGAGGCAACAATACCTGCCATTCAACTTCTGGTAATTTATTCGCTATTCTGCCATGTTCTGTTCTCTTTTACTTTTTATCTAAACAATTCTGATTTTTCTCACTTGGTTCAAGTCTACTTTTCAGTGTCTAGAAATTTACTTTTCTCGTTTCCTCCGGAACTCACTACGATACTGTTCCGAAGCACTTAATCGTTTTTTTTTTTTTCACGAAAATTCTGTTCTGTGATGTATGATAAAGTCACTAGTGGTTAGGTTTGATTACCGTCAAAACGCTTGATAGCTCCATGTTCGCTGAGGTAAACGAATGTTTTGGTACGTAACAGTTAATCATAATTTGATCATATTATTAATCTTCGCCCGCTGATTTCGGATCTAAACTGAACGTTTTGGTTGGTTGTATTGGTGTGTTATTTTTGCCCATTTGGTTAACACCACAATTTCAATGAGAGACTCGTGATGTTTTTGGCTTACTCTTTTGAACTTCTATTTTCGAAGTTTTCTTATCTCTAACTGGAGAACAGCACCTATCCTTTTGTTGCCTTGTAACGAGAGTTGGCACTTGAAGTCGTGTCATTAACGGAATATTTATTTTCTTACAGCTGAGGTTGTGGCAGGATCAGCAGCATGGCTTGGACGTGGTCTCTCTTGTGTTTGCGCGCAGGGAAGAGACAATGATGCCCGTCCATCCTTTGATTTGACACCTGCCCAGGTATTGTTTCTTCATAAAGCCTTTCTTTCGTTTCCATTTAGAGTGCCAATCATATTGGGCAAAGTAGCTGATGAGGATATTTCTTTATACCTTCCCAGGTAAGATGTTAATTTACTGTTTGAGGATCATAATCGTCACGAACCAGATTTGTTAGGTTTTGTATTGCATTATGATAGTTCAAGATCTCGAACTGTTTTGATTCTTACTGTCCTATACTGTTTTGTTGATTTCAGGAGGAATGCTTGCAGCGATTGCAAAGCAAGATGGATATTGCATATGATAGTTCAATCCCCGAGCACCAGGTAGACAATCCTCAGAGGTCCAATTAACCCTTTGGTTGCGATGCAAAATTTTGGCAGTGAATGGAAATAAATTGCTTATTTGGAGGGTAGCACGCTCTCAGTTTCAAATCTTATATCTAGTGTGCGTTATTCCAGGAAGCTTTAAAGGCTTTGTGGGATGCTGCCTTTCCTGAAGAAGAACTTCAAAGTTTAATATCTGAGCAGTGGAAGGAAATGGGTTGGCAAGGAAAAGATCCATCAACAGATTTTAGGTAGACTGAATAATTCCACCTAGTTCTGGCCTATTTTATCTTCATCTGTTCATTTCCACCATTTGTTCAGCAGGTTGTTTAGATGATATTTGGATTTCTTTTACAGGGGTGGTGGTTTTATATCATTGGAGAACTTGCTGTTTTTTGCTAGGAATTTCCTGGTGTGTCATCTTTTTCAACTTTTTCATAATCCATGTACTTTAAGGGCTATCATCACTCGTCATGAATGATGACCTAGAAAATGGAGTTGAACTTTTGATGCTTTTAATTTTCCCTTCTGAATTGAATGTTTTTATAGTTTCTGCACTATGCTCTTCATGTTTTAGTACGAGTAAAGATCCATCCATTCAATACCCTTTTATTTTTTTGAGCAGCATTCTTTTACTGTTGGGGCTTCTACGTAATCCATTTGAAATAGGATTCGTAATTGCAGGCCATCTTTTGCATGGTTCAGTTAATGCAGATATAACGGCATGAACTTCAACAGTACTTGTCCCATCGGAGGTTAATGTCCTAAATATTAAGTGACAGGACATGAACCTATTAGTTGGTCTACTATTGCATTAACTCTTCATTATTTGCAACATCTGTTCTGCATATTTACGATAAGATTTAGTCCTAATGCCAAAATAAGGTTCATCGGTGTGCTATGTTGTCTTGGAGCAGTGGTCATCTTATATCTTATTTTGCAATGCAGAAGTCCTTTCAGGATCTTCTTAGAAAACGAGATGGTGATCGTTCAGTGTGGGAATACCCCTTTGCTGTTGCGGGTGTGAATATCACCTTCATGCTCATTCAAATGCTTGATCTTGAAGCAGGTTATCTTCTAAATCAGCAGGAATTCTTTGATTCTCATAGTTACCGAAATCACCATACTTTGATTTCCATATATTTTTCATTTGATGCCAATGCCAATGGAAAAGGCATTTAATCACATGAGAACATTTTGAGTGTTCTTTTATCTATTTAATTTATGTTGAAGCAATCAGGAACAGAAAGTTCATTTTTAGTTCTGGAGACTAATTTTATGCTTTAATGTTACAGTCAAACCACGCACAATAGTTGGAGCAATTTTCTTGAAATTACTAACAGGTAATGTTGATAATCTCAATTGCTTGGATTTGTCTTACGTATTGATTACATTGAATATTGGTGATTCCACTTCAAAATATATGGTATAATGATGTGGATAGCTTACTTGTATTTGGTTTTTGCCTTTCAGAGAATGAATCAGCTTTTGATCTTCTCTATTGTATCACTTTCAAGCTGATGGACCATCTATGGCTTACGATGCGTGCTTCGTACATGGACTTTAATGTACGTTCTCACATCTCATGAACTTCCTCGTAAATGAATGAAAATGTATCCTTGCAGAAATGGTCTTTGAATTTGCTTTCCTAGCACAATTTTTTGCAAGTCGACTTCCGAATGACTGTTGATAACTAGCAATCTTGTATTGAATGGAAAGATCAACGTTGCACAGATGCGAATGTCTTTATATCTTTATGGTATAGTCAGTAATTCACTTCTCAAGTTGTTCCCTTCAACAGACTGTAATGAAAGCCACGAGACGTCAACTCGAAAAAGAGCTCTTGTTTGAAGATGTAACACGGTTAGAAGATCTGCCATCTTACAGTCTTCTTGCTCGTTAGTATAGAGTTGGAGATTTCAACCTCTCGTAAGAACTTTATAACAAGGGTAAGGTTTTCTTCTTTTGGGGGTCTCTGATGACTAAATGTGTGCTTCCTTGTCATGAGTTGACCTGAAGCCATGTCAGTGAACTCCTTATTCTCAGGAAAGAAAGTGATTGATTGCTGAGTTGTCCGAGTTTGTTATACCAGAAAAAAGGAACGCAGAAACTTTCCTCGCGAATTGTAAGAATGAAACCACTTAATAGGAAGTTGTGATTGAGTTTAGGTTCTTTCTTGTTAAAGACCACGACGTTCTTACTTATATGCTAAAGATTATGAAATTGTTTTCTTGCAATACTAATTGAGATTTGATTCAGATACGGTAGTACTTGCCTGTGGTGTTCCTTCTTACTAATGCAGACTTCAATTACACCTTTTTATGATTTACGTGGACACTTACTACAACCTTTCAATTCAAACCACCCCTATCATACCTTTAAGATTTAGGCAACCTTGAGTCATCTTGGGCCGACTTTAAAATTGACAGTCATTTGCAGCTACAGAGATATTGCCTTTACCATTTGATCACCAAAGCAGAATTAAGTTTCAGAGGTCTATGGTCAATCAAGACTGAACAATTAAAAAGTACAATATCTGAATTGGATTATTGAACAACGGCGCATCCCCGTCCTTATACTGTTCAATGGTTACAAAACCCATCTAGTTCAAGTATACAAGCACTGATAACAACACTCAAGCTAAAGAAGCGTAACTTATGTTCATGGTGGCCGTACAACCGGCGTTAACTTAACCGGTATGGGAAACAAGTTCGTCAATTATGTCTAAAGATAAATAGAATCAACCAATAGTTCACTCATAGATCCATGGATGCAGGCTGTTTTCCCAGCTAACTGGACCCTCAGAGAACCACAGTGCAATTTCCTTCCTGGCACTCTCAACTGAATCACTTCCATGAATAACATTCCTGCAACAAGTGCCCACTCAAAATGTTTTCGACATGATTTTTCCTCAATCAAATCATCTCAATTCATCATTATAGATGGAAAATTCTAATTTGGGAACAAAACTTGTTGCAATTACTGAAGGATTCATTTAGTCAACTCATTATCTTAACATATGGAAAGGTTTACCTTCCAATTTCGATAGCAAAGTCGCCACGGATGGTTCCAGGAGCGGATTCAGCGGGATTTGTAGCGCCAATAATTTTGCGGCCAGTTGTAACGACGTTCTTACCCTCCCAGATCATGGCAACAACAGGGCCAGAGATGATGTAGTCAACAAGTCCACTGAAGAATGGCTTAGCGGACAAATCCTGATAGTGCTTCTCAGCAAAAGAGCGTTCAACAGTCAGTAGCTTCAGACCTGAAACCCACAACCATAATAGAAAGAAACAATCTTGGCACTTTAGAAGATGAAGTTGCTAAGACTAGGGATGATAAGCCAGTCACTTTAGAAGATGAAGTTCCTAAGACTAGGGATGATAAGCCAGTCAATCCCTGCCCAAGTTAACAGACAAAACAGTCAATCCCTGCCCAAGTTAACAGACAAAACCCGAATTGACTGACACTTAGCCCGACACAGCCTATTGCCAACCCTAACTAAGACTGATGATCCTCAGAGAGTGAGGTTTAGCTACAACTGAATTGTTTTCTCCACTCTTTTTCCAGTTTGAATATAATTCAGCTGATTATATATACAAAATATATAATATAACAGCACAAAATCACCTTTAAGAGAGAAACCTTTCTTCTCAAATCTGTTGATGATATCACCAACCTGTAAAACCACACAAGAATTTCAGATCATTGTCGTCTAAAACGATGACAAGGAGCTTCAGACAACACATAAACCACCCGACTTGTATAAATCTTACACCAAGACAAAATTACCAGAATTAACTATGTTTCATGACCTAACAAGACATTATTTCTAGTTGGTTCCTCTACCACACATATCAAAATCTCCCATAAACAATCAAGAACATAACTTACAAACTACAAAACTATGATGAAGAACAAGAATTTCCCAACAAACACTTCAAAAAGGACCCAAGGAGAAGAAATCAAACAAGGATTAAATATAAAACATACCAGGCCTCTCTGGACTCCATCGGGTTTGATCATGATGAAGGTTTGCTCCATTTTTTCACACTCTGGTCCTTCCGGGTGTTACAGTTTTAGTACGTAAAGAGACGGTGAAGTGACGAGTTGGAGGCAGTTAATTAGCAGATATTGGAATTTATCCGTCCGACAGAGATAGGAAGCCGTACGTAACCCTAATACCCAAAGAATATTCGACGACAGCTAATAGGCTAATCCTTTTGTCATATAGCTCGTTTGACACAACCAAGACGTGGAATCAGAATGTAACATAACGACGGGGAATGAGAACGTAACCTTGGCTGATGACATAAGAATATTAAAGATTTTGAGTTAGAGGTATAACTAATGTCATGAATATTTTATCACACTTTCAAGAAATTTTTTAGATTTATAAAATAATTTTTAAAATTTTAAAAAATTAAAAAATAGTTTATATTAGTATATTATACAATTATATTGTATACTTTACTAGTTTACTGTTTACATCAACCATGTTTTAAAAAATCTTAATAATAAATAATAATAACAATTAATATGAAATAACAATAATTTTTAAATATTTTACATATAAATAAT
>JANZLX010000009.1:25127389-25147079 GCA_025531955.1 Erythroxylum orinocense
GAGAGGTAGGAGGGAGGGAAGAAAATTTTGCCAAAAAAACCTCCAATTTTTTAAAATTTTCTATATCGGTCGGTATTTAACCGGTATTTTGAATACCGACCAGTACCAAAAAATTAACATGTACTGATCGGTATTTTTTACCGGTACTATTTATACCCATACTGGTACTAGTTTCCGACCGCTACGGTACGGTAATCACATCAGTGAGTATAACTTTTGATGTCAATATCAGATTGAGGTCGTTTAAGTATGTTTTTGAGAAGGACTTCAAATCCTACAATTCGAAGAGAGACTTTAATATCTAAACGGTCAAATTTTCATATTTCTATAGGTATCATGGGAAAGTTATTATAATTATTTTATTTTATTTTTCAAATTATTAAAAATTAAAATTCATTAATTTTTTATTAATTATTTATAAAATATCATATATTTTAATTAATTATTTATAGAATAAATCATATAACAACTAGAAGTAAAAAATTTCTCATTATTATTTTTAATATTTAATAACAAATTTTAGTATAACTATTAAGTTTGTTTAATACTGTACCAAATACACATAATTAATAATTTCATTCTTTTAGTTTTCATTTTTTTCTTTATTTATTATGATTCTTTCGTTAGTAATTACAAACGAGGCCATAAAGTTTAAGCAACTTTTATAATAAAAAATAAAAAAATTAGTTCCTCTGAAAAAAATAAATTTAATAAATAAATAAATTTAATTAATTCATGTTTTTAATTAAAAATTTCGTATTTTAACCCTAAAGTCAGGCATTTTGGCCCATGTGAACCATTGTTTGGTTGGATGAGAAGGGTGAAGCAAACCACAAGAAGGAACAAGAATTTCGTTGTGAAGTTGGACCATACGGATTGGACTTATTGGGCCATTCAAATCTCTCAGAAGAACTACTTAAGAACTCCGCGCGGGCTTTCTGTGCCACAAGTGTACGGTAAATTAGTTTGGAAAGGTTGTTAGGTTCAAGCGTAAATTAATCAAATGTTTGAGCCTTGAATCGAAATTGCCTTTCACAGACATACTAAATTTGTAAATGTCAAAATTAATTAGTGTTTAGTACATAGTTTAAGAAACAGAAAAACGAATTATTGCTTTGATGTTGTGTTCTTTCCTTGTGCTTCTAAAGAACGAACTGACCTTAGAGTACTAGGAATATGAATATCGTTTCGTATCCATTAGTATATATTGTAGTGAACCAAAATTGGTAAAAAACAAAGGGTTAGTTATACTAAATTTAAATATTAGTTGGTATCGGTCAATTTCGAATCGTACCGGTTAGTATCGGTCGGTATTCAAAATATCGGTCAAATATTGACCAATATTGAAAATTTTTAAAAATAGGATTTTTTTGCAAAATTTTCAAACATTTTTAAACTTTCTCTCTCTTCCTCCTGCCTTACTTCTCCTTTTTTTTTTCAAAGTTTTTTTAATTAGTTATTTATTTACTTCAACTTTTATAATTATTATAAATTTTTAATTTTTGTTTTTACAATAAAAATAAATATTTTATTAATAATAATTATAAATAAAATAAAATTTAAAAATAAATTATTTTTATCTAAATTTATTTTAATATTTTATATAATATTTATTACGAAGTATTAATAAAATTTTTTATTTTCAAAAAAATAATTTTAAAATCATTATTTATAAACTAATATTTATTTTATATCTTTTTAATTATTAAATCAAATTTTATTTGAAATATATATATTGAATTTAAATATATTAATTAATAATTATTAAATTAATTTTATAAATTAAATTAAAATTGTGATTATTATGATTTTTGAAAACAGAGTTAAAAATATACAGTACAACTATACAATATGACAATGAACTATTTTGTAAATTTAAAAAAATTCAGGAACTATTTCATAAATTTAAAAAATTACCCAAAACGATACCTAGTATTAATTGATATCAGTACAGTATCGTATTAAAATCTAATCTGGTACTAAATCTGATAGGGCATTCGAAACATTATAGAGTACAGTGCTTGCGACCGCAATTGCTACACCTATTCTCGCTTTTTTCCCATGTTTTGAAAACTAGATCGGACCGACCAATTCGATCGGTTCGACCAGTGATCGATCGACTATTCGGTCCGGTTCAATCTTAAAAACAGATTCTCAATTGAACCAGTGGGAACCGATCAAAACCGGTCAATTAACCGGTTGAACCGGTCCAGTTCGACCATTAGTTCACAAAATTTTTTTTAGTATTTTTGCATTTTTTTAATATTATTAATATTATATATAATTAAATATAATTATTGCATAATTATAACGTTATACCAAGTTCGATCGGTGGTTGAACCGGTCAAACCAGTAACCGATAAGACCTTCAGTTTAATGTTCAATCTGAGTTTCAAAACACTGCTTTTTTCTAATTCCTTTTTTACCCTTTTTTTTTTCCCTAAAAAGTCCTCCGGACTCTGCAAGGACAACCGATTAAATCCAGAGTCAAGGTAGAAAGGACCCTTTCAGGTGTCAAAACTCTCCCTCACAAAAATTTAATACGACTTCATAGTTAAGACTCAGAATTTTAAATCTCGGTTAAGGACGGAGGAGCCTATTGGGTTTTTATCACCCTTTCTTAATGGAAACAAAATGGTGTCGGCTTTTGTCTTCAAACTCACACGTCATACGTGAATTGAAGCTAAGTTCTTACCACCTTTCTTAATGGAAACAAAATGGTGTCGGCTTTTCTCTTCAAACTCCCACACGTCATACGTGAATTGAAGCTACAATCATTTATAAAGGTTGGTGCGGAACGTGAAGTCTTTACCTTTAGAAGCAATATTTAAGCCACTCACCTAATAAATGGTATAATCCAGATTTAAAATAATATTATTATAAAAAATTAAAATTGTTTAATCAAAATTTATATCAATTCTTCAAATTAAATCCAAATTATTTTTAAATTTGCAAATCAACTATATCTACATATCAATAATTAAAAAACCAATCAATTTGGTCGATATATATATATATATATGATTAAAAAACTAACCAATTTAATGAATCAAATATTATCTAATTTGTCAGTTTGATTTCTAACTTTTCGGTTTAATCTATTTTAATAATTTTATTGTTCAAAATCGATTTATTTATTAATTAATTGGTAAATTTTATTAATTAATAAGATTTTATAAATAAAAATAAATTATTTAATTTTTATTAAACTTTTTAATTAAACTTTAAAATTATTAATAAATAAAAGCAATCTCTTTTAATTATATTTTAAATTTTAAATTTTATTTAATTTTTAATTAATTTTATATCAGTATTAACCTTTTAAATTATATATATATATATATATATAGAAAAGAGTCATCCACTTTATATTTATATATATGGAAAAGAGTCAAAGATTAGGACAGGAGTGGGGTCATCAAATATCTGATGACTCATTCTTTCATCATGGAATTGGATGAAACTTGTTGAAATTTGATTGGAAAGGGCAATGATTATTGCATGGAATTCAGTATATACTATATGCAGCCTTTGGCCATCCCTCTCTTCTTGTAATCTTTTTGAGGAGACCATGTATTTTATATATTTCACCTGTGCGGTGGCTTAGTTGGTAATTGAGAAAGAAAGTGAGTCCGAAGTCTCGAGTTCGAGTATTGGCAGTAGCAGTGTTGGAGTTCATCTAATGTAGTGACTCTTTGTATGCATTAAATATTGGGCCTCCTTTTTAAGAAGCTGGCTGAGATCATACCGTAGTTTATCCTTCACTACTCTATCAGATCGGAGTGTGAGGCGCCTGGAGTGGGCGATCTACCGTTTGAATCCGAGGAGACCATATATTTTTGTTTTAGTTATGTGTTTTTATAAATTTTATTAAAAAAATTTACACATTTATATGAAACTTCCATAAATATATAAATAAGATTTAATATCACAAATATAATAACTGTATCAAAAGAGTTGATGTGCTTTTCAAGAAGATTCTTCGAATTTTAATCTTCAAAATCATTAAATATCAGGATTTTTAGGTAGGGTCTTTTTTTAAATATTTTTCCTTTTTCTTTTTTAATAAAAGAAAGTACAAGCTAGACAATTATATGTGAACTCTACAGTAATAAATCCCTGAAGCATTCTCTAAGAGGAAAGGTATGCAACCTGTAGGTGGGTACTCAAAAGTAGTGACTCCTAATTCAAACTGTACTGCGAAATTTGCAAGCCAGTCCGTACAACGATTACTTTCCCTATATATATGCCGAATAACCATGACCCAGTTGTGGTTTGCCAATTCATCAATGCTTACTACTAACGGGTTCAGAGAAGTAGCTCACGTCATTGAGGAAGAAAACATATTATGCATATTAAGCAAATTCACTTCTAATTCAATATGGCGGTATCCTAATTGCCATGCCAGGTTAAGACCGAAGAGCACTCCCTAAAGTTCAACTGTAGTCGTGGAATACCAACCCAGGTTTTAGGTGAAACCTCTCAATCAAGCGTCGGAACTGTGCCGAAGCAAGCCTCTTGCAGTGGCTGAAAGGCGTGAGCTTTCGCTGGCTCCGTCCGTATTTAATTTCAGCTAACCCTATGGAGGTTTACTCCAATAGATGAGGTGATCCCGTCGAGTGCAATCACCATGTCGAGATCGTAGTTGGCAATCTTTCGCCAATTGAATATGTTGGACATATTCCATAATCAAATGATCTGGTGACGTCGGCTAGGAGAACTGATCTTCGAAGAGTGTCCTATTATGCCAGGACCAGAAAAACCAGCACACTATGTCAAAGATAATAGCCCAGTCGTATCCCCTTACCAGTTGGTGTGTGTGAAGATTCTTTCTAAGCCACTCCTAATGGTTTAGTGTAAAGAACTCAGCCGAGATAACCTGAGGTAGAAATTGATTCCATAAGGTGTGGGCTTTGGAGCAGTCCTTCAGAAAATGCAAAGAGGATTCCTTAAAGTGGCAGTGATAACAAGCAACATCCGAAGTAAATTTCCTGTAAACGCTATGTTAATTAGTGAGAAGTTTAACATGCAAGAGAAACCAAAGAAATGCTCGGATTCGTTGTGGGCCCTGCTCATATCATATAGACCTCCAGTCAGCAATGGGCGCAATATCTACGTGGTTTAAGATCAGGGAGTAAGCTGACTTGGCGAAAGGATACCTGCTATAGTCATACAGATCGACGATAGTAGCAATTGTTGAAAGGCTACCTAATTCCAGTTACCGGTTGTGTCTGTAAAGTGAATAACTCGATGTTCAATGATGTCTGAAGAAATTGGGGTCCCTGCATGAGAGATAAGAGGCTCCCAATCTTCAACCCACAGATCGAGCCAAAATCTCATGCTAGAGTCATCATAGATCATCCATTTCATGCTGTGCTGGACGTGATCCCAAGTGTTTCCTTTTTCTCTTAATATGTATTTCTCCCAGTTTTTTCTACTTAGATTGTCGGGTAAAACTAATGTTTCATTTTTAATGAATCATTTTTAACTGAGTTCTTAAAAAAAAAATTAAGGTGAGTTAAAACAGAGTCAGAGCAGCAACTGATCTGTCCGTTTAAGTGCTTCCAATGAATAAGAAGCTGTTGTACTCGTGTGATTTGATGTTTGAGATTCACCCATTTCCACTTCTTTCCCTATTTATCGTTGTAGTACTCTTCCCTTTCCCCCCATTAATTTCCAGTTTTCCACTTCACAAGAACAACACGTTTTGAGTCAACTACTCCTGTTAAAAGAAAAGAAAATTGAAAAGTAGTATAAGAGTTCGTGTTCCTCCTTCCCATGCATGAAAGGTGTACCCTGCGCAAGTATCTTGATTCCAAGAACCGGAGACAGACCAATATTGCCTCTGCACAACATCGGCCTACTTGGACAGTCAGGATACAATCTATACTATTCAAACGGAGTTTTAGTTAAATGGAGATGGCAGGATTACGAGTAATCGAAGCGAAATTATTATCACTCTTAATATTTTTAATAATTATTTATAAGTCAAAATAAAATCTCTATTTTTATATTTAATATTGTCTAATATACTAATTTGTTTCATGATGTTATTAAAACAATACTTATTACATTTTAAATAAGGTGTAAGAGTTAAAATAACGACAAAAACTTATTTAAATATATATTTTATAAAAATATAAATTATACTTTTAGCTAATATTTAAATAAATTATTTAAATTATGTCAATACTTTATGAATTTAAATTATCTAATTGTGACATTATATAGAATGAGTTGCTGATCCAATTATAAAGAGAAAATACAAAATTTAAGATGCAATACAATGTAATACACAACAACAATAATACCTAGTAGAAATCTCGCCGAGATGTGATGTCTAACAAGATCCAATGCTTTGCAATCTTACCGCTAACTAGTTGAGAAATTGTTTCCAAATGATTCATATGAATAAATAAAAATAAAAATAAATAAGTAAATAATAATAAATAAAAGTAAAATTAGAATAAAAATAACCAAAAAATGAAAAAAATAATAATAATAGAGAAAAATAAAATAAAATAACTAATATATGTAAATAATAGTAATCATAAAAATAATAACAGTATTAATGATAATAATAAAGATTCTATTACTACTACTAATAATAATAATAATAATAATAATAATAATAAGTAATTACCACTTAGGCTAATTACAATAGGCAAGAGTTAACAGATATAAGAAAACTACCAGAATCTTTTTACGAGAGATTCCTTACCTGAATTTTAACATACCAAAGTTTTTTATTATGGGTCATGTTCTCAGTAAATTTCAACATTGTCATATAATTTTTGATTATCTACTCCTAATTCTTCTTAGACTTCTTTATTTTTCTCTTACAATTTTTAAGTACAAGTATTTGAGTGTCTCCTTTTAACATATCCAAACCACCAAAGTCATATATATATCTCTTAATTTGCAATATGATGTAATAATATATAATAATAATTGGTTTTGTTTGATTTTGGTAGGGTTGGACGCTGTTGTTTGGATCTATGAATTCGTTGAGTTCCAGCTAGGAAGTACCTGCAAAACAGTGAAAGACACACCGGAAGTTGATTGCCGGTAAGCCTCTCCGACGCTTAAGTTAGTCTTTTTGTGAGAGTTTTCGGTGGCTGAAAATAGAGAATATTAGGGTTCTAGAGTTGTACCTTTTTCATAATGAGGTAATGAATTTATATAGTAAATACCTGCAGGAATTAGGTCAACATCTGAGAGTGGGCCGATCGGCCCGTGTGCCGCTTTGAGATTGAGCTTGGACCTAGCACGACCGACCCAACCAATAATAAAATTTTACTTAAATTATTTGAAATATATTAAGTTTCTAGACTTTTTGTCGATTCAATTTGCGATAAGCTTGAATTCACTCAAAGATTAAAGTCTACCACATCAAAACTATTGTTTGGTAGAAAAAAGGAAAAGAAGAGGTTTGAAGTTTGGGATGATTATCACATAAAACGTTTTTTTAGTGAAGAAACTCTTATGCATCTTTTAATTTTCTCATGATGAAATTTGTATGTATGTATTCTGCTGAGTCATATATTTGACTCATCCTTGTTTCTTAGAAGACGTAATACATCGAATCGAACACTCCAAGTACAGACTACTCCCAATCTTTCAACTTCGGATTTCATACTCATACCATATCCGACGACTTCTTAAGCCTAAAATGAATTCACGATTTGCACAAGGTTGACAAATTTGTACTCTCTAAACACTTGGTTTTGTGTAAGTGGGCTCAAAAGTTTCATTAGCATTCCGAATTCAACATCAAATGCCCTTATAATCATATCTCATTCCCTATGATAAGTAATTTTCTTGATACATTTGTTGAAATTACCATTCTCTTCTTCTTGTTTTCAAGCTTTTCGACTCTCCTTTTCAGACTCTTATCTCCATTTAAGTAGGCCGCAAATCCAGGCGAGAAACGAAGGACAAAAAGGGATAGAAATTGCGTATCGACCGAAGGAAAATTCGTGGACTTGCTGAAGAAATCATGATTTGATGTGAAAAGAAAAATTACAATTTTAATCGTTCAAGTAATGTTTTAAAAATTGAACGGTTACTTTAGTTTAAAAGTGATGTGAAAAGAAAAATTACAATTCTAATCGTTTAAGTAATGTTTTAAAAATTGAACCGTTCCTTTAGTTTAAAAGTGAAAATCTTAAACTTTAATTCGTTTTAGTTTAATCATTTTTGTTGTTAAAAATCGATAAGTTCATAATTGATTATAAACTAATTAATCTTTATAAATTAAAATAAACTGAAAATTTTACATTTAATAATATTTTTAATTAAATTTTAATTTTTTATAAGTAAGAATAATTTTTTTCAATTATTTTAAATTTATTCAATTTTTAAATAATTTTATAACAGGCTAATATCGATTCAACCTTTTAAACCTTACATTCCTTATTTTATCGGTTTAATTTTTTATTCGATTTATAAAATATTGATTTTAAGAGTACTCAAATTTAAACTTTTTAAAAAGATTTATATTCTAGTTAACAATTTTATTGAATATTATTTTCTATCCATAAAATATCTTATTTTGTATAAATTATTTTATAAAATATATTTTTTGTCAAATCATTTTAAGTAAATATCAATTCCTGTAGTCAAAACTTGAACTTTGTACCTCTTAAATTAAGAGATCCTTTTTTCTTTAATAATTTCACCACTTTGAACTCTCTAGATAAAGTGTTTGGATATCATATATTACAAGAAGAAGAAGAAGTTTTGACTACAGTCGGTCCTTAGGAAGGTTGTTGAGTGCAATGGTCTCAAGTTCGAATCCCAACAGAAGCAGTGTAAGAGTTTCATCTAATGTGAATGCGTTTTGTGCGCAATTGACACTAAGCACCTTTCTGAAGAATTGAGTAAGATTAAACCATAATTTATCCTTCACCACCCTGTCGAGCCTGAGTGTGGGGACGCTTAGAGTGAAAAATTTCACCTTTTGAATGCAAAGAAGAAGAAGAAGGAGGGAATCTTAGATCGCCGTTTGATGTGTGTACGTGTGAGGACATAAACAGATTAGTTTTCAATTGTTATCGCTGTCCTTGGTGTTGTGGAACCGGTTGGAGGGAGTTTAGATCCTTTGGTCAATATTATGGTGTTTTATTGTGTCTAATAAATTTTAATTATTTATTTATATGAGTTCTGCATAAGACCCGCGTGGATCTCACAACATAAATAGCTGAGATTTTATGAGATAAAATATAACAATAAAATTAGACAGAAGATTTAAATCGGTTGGATGACTCTTGTCACTAAGAAAGGAATACAGAGAGGATATGGATGTTGGAGGTTATGATAGTTTTTATCTTGAGTGTTGGTCCGAATGGACATATAATGTTGCATAAAGGTTAGGGTACATTGCATATTGGGACTCGATTTGGCAGGATTTGAGAGAATCCACCTATCTTTTCTAATCTATCACTTTCAACTCATTTCAAAGAAACGCTCATGGAAGTTTTCGTCCACCCCCACCACTCGTTTGTGTCCAAAGACTCCTCTTTTTGTCTAATAAAAAATTGCAAAGTTAAATTCACACAATATTAATATATTTTTATCTTTAAAAATTATTAATAATTCTTTTATAATATTCATTTTAATGTCAATTCCTATCATAAACTCTAATCTTGAATTGTAAATTGGTATCGTATAATGTATCCCTTAATGTCGGGCTGTTGTAATGAATAAGGCTCTTTGTTTTGTGAAAATCGTAGAGAATTATTAATAATTTTGAAGTTTAAAATTAAGATTTTAGTTTTAAAAAATTGGAATTTATATTAAAGGGTTTAATAAAATGAACTCAAAATTGTAAATAATGTGGTATACAGATGTAATTATAGAAAGTACATTTAGAGTACAATTGTGACAAATTTAAAGGTTTCTTCTGATTAATCTCTCTTTTTAGTCCTACCAACAGAGAAAATTAGAAGGGAAGCCTTATCCCTTGAAGAGGACTACGAAGATTCTCAAAGGCTCCAAGAGGAAAACCCTGGAGATTAGCATGCATTAACTAGGTCAAGATACAGTAGAAGAAGGTTGAAAGTGAGTATAAGAGAGAGATGGGAGATGGAGATATCATCTAGTTTCTGTTCAAGTCTTTGATTTCTGTGGACTATGTAGAGAAGGAATAATTTTCAGGAAACTTTCTATTCTTAGACCCTTTACATGTTGACTAGACCGAACCTTGTGAAACACAAACAGCTTCTGCCGAATCTACGCGGAAGACTGCATATATAATAAGGAAGGAAGAGGAACATACGTATATAGAGGAGAAGGGTTTAGGGTTTTGTCAGAAAGAATGGAGGAAGAAAGACAAGCCCCAAATTACGATCTACAGGTTTCATTCTCGAGTCTACCAGCAATCCAGGAAATGGGATTTCTGCAAGCTGAAGAAAACCAGGTCTTGAAATTCCTGGCACCATCACATTCTTCTCAGATATCTCAGCCTCTTAATACAACTACTGGATTTGGTCCTAATAACCAGGTATTTTGTTGCTGTCACAGGTCTTTCGCTTGTTCTGGATCTCTGTAACCTTGTTAATGATCTTGGCTATGGTTTGTAGGTAGGGATGTCATCTCAAAAACCAACTAACGAGGGAAATTGCACTGGTAATACTGCTAATGATGGGAACAGTTCTTGGTAAGTCCTTCGCAGAAGGCATGCACGAGCAATAATCTTCAATATTTACTTCTAGGAATCTATGTGAAGATCTGGATTGATCGACTAGTGTAATTGATTATCTAAGTTGATCCTTTCACCAAACAAAAAAGCTTGAGGATTTGAAATGTTTTGTAGGTGGAGCACCTCATCGTCTGATAAGAGCAAGGTGAAATTGAGAAGAAAGGTTAGAGAACCAAGGTTCTGCTTTCAGACAAGGAGTGACGTAGATGTGCTTGACGACGGTTACAAATGGAGGAAATATGGACAGAAAATTGTCAAAAACAGTCTTCATCCGAGGTAAATGTTTTATTTGTATGAAATGAGATATTAACAAGTAACTAGCTACCTGAATAAGACACTTTTCTCTGTGTCCTCTCGTTGTTTATACTGGAGTTTAATTGCTTCATCCTGCATGATGACACAACATTACCTTGCACAATAGAAGGCTCTTGAACACTTGATAGGACCAATCATTTCATAACCAACGAGATCAATAGAGCTATTGGAAGAGAATAAAATCTGCTGTAGTTTGGTCTTTTAATCGAGGAGATAAAAGATTATCTCAACGACCTGAGTACATATTCTGAAATCAGTATAGCCAAAATTAAAGAGAAGCAACAACATCATTCACTAGAATCTAGCCAAAATCCATATAAGCTCACTATGGAGGTATCTTGTTAAACACCCGACCCTAAAAAGATCGTATTACCGGACTTATATGCCTGACATTGCATACTTTTGAAGCAGTCGGTTTCATATATACAATGTTCTTCCATATGTTCTATTAGCAACTCTTTGTTCCAATATCTACCACAAATTGGGTCCTTTTTGTTTCAGTACTGAACAGGTATGGATGTTTTGCATTATCGTTCAAGGAAGAATGGTCTTGTTTCTTTCCGTTAAAAGAACTATACAACACGTGAAACTATATTATAACTTCATTTCACCATTTTGTAGCTTGCATCTATAGCTTAGACAGGAACACAATAATACAATGAATGTTTCCTTTAGGTTTGCATTTGAAACCGAGCTTTGGTTATAGGGTCACGTCCATTGATTTATCAATTATCACTATGCTTTCAAAACTCTCGTAATATCATATTGAATATGAAATGTCGATATCATATTAAAGTAGTTCAATTGAACTACTTTAAAGTCTGTTATCTCATACCAATCTTTCTATGTCCAAGAGTATTTTCTTTTGTCCACAATATCTTCTCAAACTTATACCTATTTCCTTGCAGAAGTTATTACCGGTGCACCTATAACAGCTGCCGAGTGAAGAAGAGGGTTGAGAGATTATCAGATGATTGCAGAATGGTCATAACAACCTATGAAGGTAGACATAACCACTTTCCATGTGATGAATCAAACTGATCTTAACATGAATGCTTTACCTCTTGATCTCTAGCTAGTTGCAGACTCAAGAAGAAGAGGAGTATTAAAATAAAAACAACTGTTCTTCACTGTTCATTGTTGTAAATAAGAATTTATTATATAATTTCAGATAAATATATAAACAACTGATAGGAAAATAGACATCACTTAGTATAAGAAAATAAGATTCATCATCTCTTCCAATGGCAACTTTTAGTATTTATTACATGAATTAGAGTACATGCTACATGGATTCTTGAGTCTTTGATCCTAGAAGATAACATGTATAGTCTGGTTGGATTAAGCCATATCTTGAATTGAGTTCATGCTAATTTATAGTTAATTTTTCACAAAAAAGTAAAAAATTCAAAAGGACCTAGACCATACATAGCATGTAAGTTTTAGGTTTCTTTGTAGTTTAAATTGACAGGATGATAGATTAATGTTGCACAATCTAAATTGGTTCAATTTGAATTCCCTTATACTTTGATTCGATTGAATTAGGTTCAAATTTAATAAACTTTTGATTTAATTGATCATAACTCTACTTAAATTTAACAAAACAAATTAAGTTAATTTTAATTATAACTCAATTTTGTGTTTAGGTTTAACAATTTTTAAAGATTCGAACTTAGATCTTAGAAGACTTTATGCTTAATTCTACCAATAAACACCCATACACAAAAGGGTCATTATTGCTTAAGACCTTGTTTGACAATCAACGGATTGCATTAGTTGATAGCTGATTTTATCAGCGATTAGTTGACAATAGATTAATATAATTGATTTAATCAACGGATAATATCAGCTATTTATTTAAAAATATTTGGTAAAATTAATTGTTTAGTATTAGCTGTTTATGTGTAAAATTACTTATAAAGACATTGCTTAAAAAAGATTTATAAAGACATAAGCATCGTTCTTAAACCCAGACCGGACCGACCGGTCCGACTGGTGATCGGTCGGTGGTTCGGTCAGGTTTAGCTTTCAAAATCGGTCATAAATTAACCCAGTCCGAACCGGTCAAAACGGTCAGACAATCTTTTTTATTTTTATTTTATTTTTAAAATATTTTTTAATATCATATATAATTAAATATAATTATTGCATAATTATTACATCATACCGGTGACCAGTAAAGCCACCGATTCGATAACCGATTCGGATTTCAAAACACTGGACATAAGTATTATATCTTAGTATTTCTTTGAATATTCTTATAAGAGTTTAGATAAAGTAAAAGAAGTCAACATCATCGTTTAAAACAAATTTAATATTAATTCAACTTAAAAAATTAAAATAAAAATTTATAAAATGTAAATAATAAACTTACTATCTCTATTTTTATCTCTATCTCTAACTCTAACTCTAACTCTATCTCTTTGAGTAATTTATAATAATTTTTTTTAATATAATAGTTTTCTAATAATTTCATTTCTTAGTCAATCTTTATTTCACTTAATCTGCTAAACCAATCCGTCGATTATTAAATATAATTATCAGTAGTGTAATACGATCAAATAGTGAAAACTTTTCCATTGCCTAAAAAAGATCATAAGTGATTTCCTAATCAAGGCCTAAATCGTTTAACATTGCTTTAGCAGATTCTTATAATATCCATTAATTGATTTGCTTAGCTACTAATCATTAATTTAGGATCACTTTGGATTTTGGGATCCCGCAAATTTCGACAAAAAACCAAGTTGTCATTATCAGTACATACACGAATCCTGTAGTACTGTTAGCTGGACTCCCCCCATGCTCTTGCCTATGACATAAACAGAAGACATGTCAGGTCACTTTAAATTTTGATTTATAGAAAAACCCGCTGCTTTGTACTCCATTTCATTATAGTTTTTGTAAACTCTATTTTCTTTGATATCATATCTTCTGTTTAGTTTTATTCTGTATTATTTTATCTTATAAAATTTTAAAACCCGCTGCTTTGTACTCCATTTCATTATAGTTTTTGTAAACTATATTTTCTTTGATATCATATATTCTGTTTAGTTTTATTCTGTATTATTTTATCTCATAAAATTTTAGCTATTTATTTTATAGGTCTCACGTAAATTTTATACGGAACCTATATAAATAAACGACTAAAATTTATTAGACATAATAAAACATTATAATATTAAACAAAAGATTTTTTTTTTGGTGGGCTTGTGTGAAAATACTGTAGAGCTAAGGACGGGTCACATGGAGAAGCACATGGAGTGAGAGAGTTAAGCAGACACGCTCTACAGGTGTTTTTTTTGGATCCCAGTACAGCAGGGCATCGTCTTGTCTCTTGCAAGAGTATATATTGCTTTTACTCTTTCATCCAAAACTTACGTACTTCCAGCTTAGCATTCGCTCCTTTTTAGCTGTAAAATTGAATTATAAATTTATCAGAATAATAAATTTAAAAAATTGATTTACTTTGTGTTTCTTTTTAATTTAATAAATTAAAATTGAATTTTATAAATTTATTTAAATAATAAAAATAAAAGGATGTATTTACTTAACGCTTCTTTTAATTTTATTTAACTTTTTTATTCAAATCTAATTTGAGATTCCATAGAATTTAACTTTTTTAACTCAAATTCGATTATAACTATCGTATTAAAAAATAAACAATAATAATAATAACATTTTATAGAAATTCTATTAAGACATAGAATTTAGAGAGGTCTAATAATATGTAATCTATTCGTTCACTAATAAAAAGGTTGTTTCTAAATGACTTATGTAAAATAATCATATTTTAAAAAATTCTAAAAGTTTGTAATCTTTTAAAAAAATTTAATTTAGTGTCAAATTTTTTAAAATTTTCAATTTAGTAACTAAATTTTCAAATTTTATATAAGCCATATCAAGATATTATTTTTACTATGTGACTAATAAATGGATATCCACACATTTTTGACTTAATTTAGACAAGTTTTAAAATTTTAGTAAAAAATGACTTCAAATTAAAAAATTTAAAAGATTAAATACTATTTAATTTATTATTCTTAAAATAATTAAAATTTAAAATTGAATTGGATAGACTTCCAAGTGGGCTCAAACAGGGTGGGATTGCTATAGTGTTGTTAGGACATAGTTCCTTAAATGGCTGAGTTGCTGCACGGACATGACATGCCAGTTAGAGGAACCAAACCAGTGAGCTGGCTTAAACTTTTTATATAAAACAAAGACTTTTCAGTTGAATTTGTATTCAGAGCTGGGAATATCGGTTGGCCACTCACTTCCTTCTTGGTTGGACCTACTCATCATCTTTTTATTTTTTATTTTATTTTTTTAAAGAAGCTACTAAAATTTTAAAAATCGAATTAGACTGTTCGATCTAACTGAAAAAAGTGTAAATTCGGCAATTTTTATACATAAAAATTATTAAGTGAAATCAAATTAAATCATTGATCAGTTTAAACTTTTTTTAATCGAACTAGACGGTTCAATCCAATTTTTAAAATCATTTTTTTAACTTCTTCATTCAAAATTTTAATACAATGAATAAAAATAAAAATAAATTAAGGTCATCTAAAACACTGAAAAAAGCCCATTAGATCCTTTGTCCCTAATTAATCAATGAATGGCTTAAATGCATGGGGTACAGGAGGACCTGGATAAATAGGGACAGAGGATCAGCTTCTCGGAAAATGATAAAAAAAAAAAAGAATGATGACTATAATTCTTGAAATTCAGATCCCATGACCAAAAATGTTGGGATGTCATGCTTTGGAATTGGAAATGTAGATAGAAATGATTTAATGTCATAAACACATCAACATAACAAATCCTATTCACGTCTCGTCCGCTCGTACAGAATCAAAACACATGCAAGATCTCACAAATCATGGGACGCTTTTATTACTGCCACAAAGATTTCCACATGTAATCACATGTTTTCACCACAAAATCCCAAAGTTTTCTTTCAAGAAAAAAGACACAAACCGACTTCGAAGCCATCTTGTGTTCCATCTTAATCTAGACGAGTTTGAAACTAAAATAATTATTAATCCAACAAGCTAGCTTTCAATTTTGGTGTCAAAATGGAAAGTAGAAGAACCCGCCATTCATGCAGGACATGGAAGGTCATAATTCCAAATTCCTAAAGGACCCATTAACGACCACGTTACAGGGTGCTTATATACATTGCACAAACACAAAGATAACAACACAGTAAAATCTCAAAGAAAGTTTCTGCAACCAAATTTGGTGATTACTCATTCATGGCAGAGCTTGAGAGCCCAACCGACATGTCAAAGGTCATCGCTTTCCTCTCTTCTCTGCTGCAGAAAGTGGCCGAGTCCAACGATGTGAACCGTCGGTTCCAGACCCAGAAAATTTCTGTCTTCCATGGACTCACTCTACCCACCATCTCGATCCAGAGCTATTTGGATAGAATTTTCAAGTATGCCAACTGCAGTCCGTCTTGTTTCATTGTTGCGTACGTTTATCTTGATAGGTTCGCCCAAAGACAACCATCTTTGCCTATTAATTCATTCAATGTTCATCGATTGCTCATAACCAGCGTCATGGTTGCCGCCAAATTCATGGACGACATGTAAGTTTCTAATTTGCTTGTACGTTATTTAGATCCTGTGGATTGAGGAAAAGATTGACTTTTAAAATTCTACATTTGGGTTTATCTCTAAATCTATGCTCAATTTAGTAAAGTAAAGAAAAAGAATCTGCAACTACTCCTGTTTTATGTCCGACTAGAAATCCAGAACTTGTTCTTCGACTCAGATTTCGATATTGGTTTGTTTCTGGAATTCCCTGGTTCATTGTGGATTCCAAGCGCAAGACTATCAAGCATCTGAAACTTGGGACTTGCCCATATCTGTGTATAATGTTGTTAGGTATCATGGATTTTTCCTCTCCAGTTGTGATTGACATAATTGATATTGATGTTTCACCATTTTCGTGTTTAGTTCTAGTTAAGACGTAAATGTCGAGTTTAGTCACATGGGTTGTCTTCTTAACCTTCAATTACTGCCTAATTAGTAGACTTTCATTTAATTTGTACCGATCATGAACCCTGATTTGCAATTTCAGGTACTACAATAACGCTTACTATGCAAAAGTTGGAGGAATCAGCACTATAGAAATGAACTATCTTGAAGTGGATTTCCTATTCGGATTGGGTTTCCATCTAAATGTCACACCCAACATATTCCACACTTACTGTTCCCATCTGCAAAGAGAAATGATGCTTCATCCTTCTCTGAATTCAGTTGAATCTTCCCTCAACTTAGGGAGATCACTAAAAGCCCACTTGTGTTTCAACGAGGATGAAGCATCCCATCAAAAACAACAACAACTTGCTGTTTAAGATTTAATTATAGGCTCTAAATGTAGTTAGTTTATAGAGATTGGTTGACTCTTCTCGAGTCTCCTTGTTTACTATGGTTAAATGATTTGCACCAAAACAATCTTTGTTTTATGTTTTATGTTTTAGTCTTTTGTTTTTTCTGTTCATTCTTTTCTGGGTTTTCCTGTCAGGTCGTGCATGTTAAGACAATTTGTTCTTGTACAGATGTGATTACCTTCTTTACAGTCTGGCAATTATAGTATCTTGCTTTCTCTTTTTCCAGCTCTTACATGACAAAAACTACTGTAAAACTTACTTTACTATGTTGTTCCTGATTGTGGGTGTTTATGTTTCCATTATCCCATAAGAACTGTTGGGAATATTGGAAATGAAAATGAACCTGACAGTGCTTGGCTACAGAAATTTCTGCAGGGAAAGGAAAATTTGAGAACTCAGAGTTGTCAATTATATTTTTTGCGAAAATGGTAAATTAATTTGGCAAGTTTTGGGTACAAGTATTCAATTCGTTCGGACTTATTTACTGTTGGTTTGGGATCAGGACAAAAAAAAGAAAGAGAGCAATGAAAAGGATGGAAGATGCCAGGAGAATAATGAAAGGCTCAGGACTGGTTTTTTGTTCATATGGGAGGGTAGTGACAGTTGGGCAAGTTCTAGGGAGGGTACATCAAACATATGAAATTATTGAAATGTTGGCTAATGCAAATATTGTGTGGATCGCTTTGATCACAATATTTAAAAAATTCGACAAAAAAATAAATGAATAAGATAAAAGTTTAAAAGATTTTAAATAGTTATAAAATCGGTTAAATATTGAATAAAACTAAATAATTTGAAATATAATCGAAGATTTTTCTTAATTTAATTTTTAATTTAAAAAAAGTTATTAAATACAAATTAATTAGTTTATTTTAATTTATAAAAATTAAAGATGATAATAAGATCCGTCCTAGCTTGACCTGAGGTTAATGAGCCAAACTCAAATTTACCAAGTCTCAACCAGGTCTTAGGCTCGGGCTGGGTCGATTAGAGGCTTTACGAGTAATAACAAAATGATGTCGTTTTTTTGAAAATGACGTAATTTTCACATTTTAATTTTAAAAAAATATTTTGTGTCTAGCCGAGTTGAGTTTGAGCATGAGTCTTGGCTAGGTTGACTCGAACTTGGTCAGGCTTAGACTCGGGTCTAATTGAGTTTGAGTTATCCTTAATAAAAATTGATTAGTTTATTAAAATTAACATGTTAATCAATTAATTTTTAAAAATAAAAATTATTAAAATAAATTTAACCAAAAAGTCAAAAAAAAATTAAACCTTACAAAATTGGTTCTTTATTTTAATGATAACTTTAACCAGAGGCCTGATCAATGGGATTTACCTTGTAATCACTTTGATCCTAACTGTGCCCCGTCGGTCACTTCACTCTCAAGGAAAAGGATATCTCTTAAATATGTTTTCCCAAACGTCCTTTTCTCTTCCCTGTTCAGTCTCGTTTGCCCCATTGTCTATCTTTACTAAAATGGTAGGTATATTAATTGTAGTGTGATTTGATTAGATTCAATCTTAATTTAGATTGAAATTGAGTTTAAGTTCAAATTTAGTAAATTTCTATCCAACTAATTATAAATAGAATTCCGATATTGCTTGCATTTATAATTTACCTAATATTCAAATTATGGTCAATTGTTTTGTATAGAAAACAATATTACTTTTGTAGAATATGCAATGTTTTTAAAACTGAACTGAAAGTTAAACCGGTAAGATAAAGAAGTTTAAGGTTTAAAGATTTAATCAGTATTAAACAATCATAAAATCAGCTAAAAATTAAACAAAATTAAAGAATTTAAAACATTGTTGAAAGAAATTGTTTTTACTTGATTTAAAGATTTGAAATTTAATTAAAAAAGAATAATTAAATGAAAATTAATTGATTTATTTTAGTTTATAAGAATTTATTAATTTATAAAATTGAAATATTAATTAATTGATCATTTTTAACAACAAAATTTATTAAACTAAATAAAACCTAAAAACTAAACCAAAAAATTGAAAGTTTGGTGTCGTTTGATTATACTTCTGTTTTTTGTTGTTGTTTTCAGTTTTTTGTTGTTGTTTTTCTATTAAATAAAAACAAAATGTTGTTGGTTGTTAATGTTAAGGTAGTTATATTTTTATCACTAATAATAATTATATATTAGATAAAACTTAAAGATAAATTATTTTGAAATAAATTATTTTATTTAATCTCTTATATAATATTTATTAACAAATTATTAATAAAATTATGTTATTTTAATAAAATAAATAATTTA
>JANZLX010000009.1:25152619-25184356 GCA_025531955.1 Erythroxylum orinocense
CCGTTTATGATTATTTAATTTATTATGAGATAATTTATTAAATAATCTATATGGCATATTATTATATTTTTTGCTAGCACAGAAAATATAATTAATATTGGAAATTCTCTTGCATAAAATAAATGAATAAAATAAAATAGTTTTATTTTATTTAATTTATAAATAATAATTATTATTTAAATAAATTAAATGAATAAAATAAAATAGTTTTATTTTATGTCATTTAGGAATAATAATTATTATTAATTAAAAACGAAAATGAAACGTTGTGCTGGTTGTTGTTTTGGTTTTATCATTAACCAAAACAATAAACATGGTAACTGTTACATATGACGTTGATGTATATTGAAAACTGAAAGTGGAAAACTAGAAGGTCTCTGGGGTTTTCGGTTTTTAGTGGATGTTACTACATACAAAGAGATAGTGTGCATAAAAAGGTGTAGACTGAAAATCACAGAGACTTGTTTTTCGTCTTTGTGCGGTAAGATATATACAAAGTAACAAAGCAAAGAGTTGTTTTGGTTATATACGATAGTCGTATGAAACACAAATATAAGAGGATAAATAGAGAAAATTGTTTTCTTCATGTTTGAAGAAAGGTTCTTCAAATTTGTCCATAGCCATATCAAGCGTTGAAAGCGGAACATATTTCTCGGTGTGGAGTGCATAGAGACTTCGTATTTTCGAAGTTTCATATCAAATAATCGTCACTTTTCAGGTATTTATTCATTTACCTGTTCTGATTATAAGTATGATTCTTAAACGCAATAGATAGTATGATTGCAATTTTAATTTCCGCTGCGTGTTGCGATCCTTCACTTCCAACAGAAACTTGACAGCTTCAATCTGATTACATTTGACAGCTAAATGAATCGCAGTTTCATCACAAGTTGTCACTTCTTTGAGGCACTCCGGGCAAGTAGAAATCAGTTCCTTGAGGACCTGAATTCTTCCTTTGGTCGCAGCGTAATGAAGTGCAGTTCTACCGTCTTTTCCCTTCAGAACCGACAAGTCATGACCTACTTTCAGAAGCTCCCTGACTATCTCTACATGCCCTTTTGCAGAAGCAATGTGAACAGGGGTCAAACCATCTCGGTTTAGCTCTCTTGCGAATTCTGGCTTTAGGGTCAGGATTTCTCTGGTGATTTGTGCCTGACCAGCCAGAGATGACAGATGCAGAGCATTTTCCGTCGAATTCAAAGACACTCGATCGAGTATAAGTGGATCCTCCGAGAGCAACGACTGAAATGCAGTTATGTCACCGGCATTAATGGCCTCCGACAACCTCGGATACATGTATGTATCTGACAAGAACAAGAACAATGTTGCGGTATCTCCAAATTAAAGGGATGGAAAGACCAAAGTATTGGTAACTAAAGAATCTCCATTAATGAAGTTTCTTATTACTGGAGACTTTGGCCATTACCATTCCTACGAGGGATTAGAATAAGGAAGCTAATGAAATCGTACAAGTCAAGAAATGAAAAGGCAATCCCATAGATCAAAGTGAACAGAAAACCAAACCCCAGAGACTAGAGAAGGAATATAGAAATGACCTGCAGGCCTAAACTAAGACAAGGATGCTGAACAAGAAGAAGGCAAGGATTGCCATGGGAGAGTAAGAGGTTTGGACAAAACTTTACTTTGGGCTCTGCCGTTCAAATATTCCAATCCCCTAATGGAAAAGGGCCAATCAAAGCTTGTATACAGGCTTCAAACCCATTTGGCATTCCAAGCTGGAGTTTTAAATGGCGATGACATTTGGACCTAGATCCAATCCGAATTGATCCGGGCTCGAACTCAGATTATCTAAACTTGGCTCGACTTGATGTCAAACGGATTTAAATAAAATAATGTTATTTTGAAAAAACGACATCATTTTTATATGTTTAATTATAAGGAAAAAAACAACTTAAGCCGATTGTCCCGAGCTCAGGCCCATTGTCTCTGACTAGGTCTGATCCATTATTATTCGTACTCATACTGTTTAAAAATAAGATTCATCAATGATAGGAAACTATCAGATTTAATTTGATTAGTTGAGAAAAATAATCATTTTAAATTTTCTGATAAAAATTAATATTTTATTTTATTTTAACAATTTAACTGACCAATTAAAACCTTACAAGTTATATTTCAACGTATGGTATCAAAAATTGATGAGTTAGTTTTGAATTATGATTAAAATATATGAAAATATCATAAATTATAAATTTTTTATTTTTTATAAATTTCTGTTAAAAACGGACGAGGTGGATGACGGTTTTCTTCCACAGAACATATACCATCACCATCATTGGGAGGCAGTACGAGGGAGTATTAAGTGTAGGTTGTGGCGGTAGGAAGTGGGGGTTGTGCGCATGCAGCCCCCCCTGCGCACATTAGCTACCGACAGTAACGCGGTGGTTTCAGATCTCAAAATCAGCCGCACACTCCTCCCACCTACCAAACACCACCCCACATATTCAATATGCCAACAAACCCCACTTTCCCCACTGCCGCCGTAACCGTAACGGCAACGACAACCACAGCCACAGCCACAGCCACAACTACCCTCTCTTATCCCTCACGACTTTGCTCCCTTATCCTATACCCGTCTCCCTCCTTTTTCACTCCTCCTCTAACCTTCTTCCTCTCCTCCTCCTTAATCCTAATTTTAGTTCTAGTTCTCAATCTCCTCCACCACACGCCTTGTTCCTAATCTACTTCCCCGTGATGTCCGCCGCCGGAGCTGGGTTTCCCTTTCATCACGATCCAATCCTCCCGCGCAATTCTCTTCAAGGGCTCCCTGCTTCCCCGCCCAACCCCCGCCGTCTTCCACCGCCGTGTTGGTCCCATGAGGAGACCGTTGCCCTAATCGACGCGTACCGCGACAAATGGTACTCTCTCTGCCGCGGAAGCCTCAAGGTCAACCACTGGGAGGAAGTCGCCGACGCCGTAGGGCATCGATGCCCGGCAGCTTCTCCGCCAAAGATCGCGATTCAGTGCCGTCACAAAATGGAGAAGCTTCGGAAAAGGTACAGAACTGAGATCCAGCGGGCGAGATCTGTGCCCCTTTCGAGATACACTTCCTCTTGGGTTCACTTCAAGCGTATGGATCACTTCAAGCGTATGGATCTTATGGAAAAGGGTCCACAAGCGAAACCGGACTATAATACAGAGAGTGACGCTGAAGGTAACGATGACGAAGAAGAACACAAGAGCTTTTACTTGAAGAATTTCAACAATGTTTCTCCTATTTCTCCTATCAACACTATTCACAATCTTTATGACAATTGCAATCCAAACCAAACTGGCAGTTTGACTGGGTTTAGAATCAGAGTACCTACCGCCACTGGTGTGAGTATTGCACATCCTGGACCGAATTTTTACACTAAATTTGAGCAAAAGCATGTTGTGAAACCCAGTTTGAGTAGTGATTATGGTGCTAAGGTTGATTATAAGAGTGGGGGTGTGAAAGGAAGCGAAGAGATGGGGAAGAAGAGGCGAAGAGAGGCAATGGAGGAGATGGTGGGTGCGATTAAGCTTTTGGGAGATGGGTTTGTGAGGGTGGAGGAAATGAAGATGGAGATGGCGAGAGAGATTGAGAGTATGAGAATGGAGATGGAGATGAAGCGAACAGGGATGGTTCTGGAGTTGCAGCAGAGGGTTTTTGAGGGTTTTGCTAAAGCTTTCTCGGACAGCAAGAATAAACAGAAGTCCAAGAACATGGGATCATCGGACTCCTCATAGCTAGGTCGGTAATGGATTTGCTTTTGGACAAGACACAGATGGTGCTTAGTTGGGTGGTTTCACTTTGAATTTTGACTATTTGTTTGTTCAGTGTTAGCATTCGGGAAGATATTTAGACTTGGATTGATGCAAAAGAAGCTCAGTATCTATAATTCCAACTTCCAAGAACATAGGAATTTGATGGCTTCAAATGTCGTATAACTACATCATTTGTGGATTGAAATTTTAAGATATTGCCAATCTCTTGGATGTTTGGTTTAGTTAACCAATCTGTGGATATGTAAATGTGATTTCTTGATTAAGACATAAGAAGAATGATAAGATGTATTTTGTAAGAAAGAATTACTTATAAATCATTTGTTATTATAAATTATTTAATGACTTACTAATTTAAAAAATGTCGATACAGTTTTAAAAATTGGATTAAAAATTAAATTAGTAAGAAATGTTTTAAAAATCATTTTGGAAATTAAACCAGTGTGAAAGAGTTTAAGGTTTAAAAGTATTTTATGGATATTTAATTAAAGAATTTGAAATATAATTAAAAATATTATGTTTAAGTAATGAAAATTTTAAAATAAAATTTATTTATTTATTTTTATTTATAATAATTTATTAATTTATAAAAATTAATCGATTAATTAATTAATTTTTAATAATTATTAAAATAAATTGAATAAAAAATTGACACTTTAAAAACTTTATGATTAAAATTAGATGAGTTTTTTAATTGTTGGTTAAAACTTTAGCATCAAATATAAAAATATTTTATGCAGGACTACACCAGCTTTTTTCAAATGTAAAAGAAAAAGAGGGACCTTGGGAATTGAACCCGACGTGAATCGAACACGCAACCTTCTGATCTGGAGTCAGACGCGCTACCATTGCGCCACGGATCCTCTTCGAATTCAATCTCGCGGTGGAACATTAAATTGATATATACATCGCTTCAACTCAAGGGAATTGTGCCCATCACAAATTCTTTGTTTATCGCTGGCAATGGATGCTTTTAACACGATTATATACACACAAGCACGCGACAGGCTTCATTCTCCCAAGCCGCAGGGGAATTTGCTTTTGCAAGACACCCAACGTTAATATTGTCCCATAGCTCCCATAGCTCCCATCTGATGGGAAGCTGAGCAATTTTCTCCGCAACTCCTGTGTCTTCAGGTAGTACATAACCAAACACCGTGTAAGCCCATTTCCAGTCATTATTGGCTAAGCTGATAAAGAATTCTGGGCTGAGTCAATCCATGCAACCGAACCTCTTCGTATAGTTGGGCAGAATTCTGTTGGTATGTTCTTGATGATTATCCCAACTGCTTGCAGTGTCCCTTGAACTAGTGCAAATGGGGGGCCATATGAAGCCTGCGGTAAGATTGACGAATCTGTAATTCAACGGTCGACCTTACGGAGCCAACCATATCACTCTAACGGGGCCGACTAGGTGGTCATCATTTCGGTGGTCTTTACGACTGTTACGACTAACACTGTATACCTTTGTTCACCAACATATAATTTAAGATGAGCAGAGTCTTATATGTTGGACTGAATTGTACAATAAGCAGAGGTAGAATAAGAGATGGTATTGATCGAGCTTACATTTGGGACATGGTTTCCATCTGAATTCCAAGACTTTCCTCGGCTTTCTGTACGATAGAATTGGCAACCCACGGAATGACTCAGCTTCAACATTTCAACGATAAAAGAAGCAGAGTGTGGAGCACAATCAGGCAATAGCTGCAGATATGAGTATCATTATAAAATAAACCTGAGTTAGTGCTTTAGAAAGGCGAAAAAGGCAAAACTTGTTCTTCAGCACGGTAGATTTGTGGATTACATTATTCCTCAAGAGGCTAAGACGATTATAAGAATGAAAGCTTGATTATCCGATTCTACTTGAATTGCTATAACCCCTTCTGCCTGCCCTAAAATGCAGGATAACAAGAATAGAACCATAAAAGCTGCGATTACAAAGATTCACAAGTCAAAATGCAAGAAAAAGGGTGTCAATCTTTGGACCAATGACAGAAGGGTGTTAATTAGAAAAGGTTATAATAGCAAACAAGCTTAGCCACTAAGTAATCCTATTGGAAGATTATGTTCATGGATGGGACACAAAATACAAAGAAAAAATGCCAAAAACATGTGAAACAGAGGTGTCGACAGAACAGAACACTATAATTTGCGGTTGAAGTCAGCTGTGATTAAAGATGAACTGCTCTGTACCATCTCAAATTCTCAATCAACAACAGTAAGAGATTAGTGGAAGATGTTCAGTAAGGTAACCGAAGTATAAAAGAGAAGAGGAAGAAGATGATGCTTCTGAGTAAATGGATACTAAATCCAGCTCATAAGGTAGATAATTGTAATTATGTTGCAACATATAAAAGCGCAACGAATTCATAATCAGCCAATTTTACCAAAACAATGAGATCATATCCACAATACTAGCCATTGAAAGAAGAAGTACAATCAAATTACACATGTTGGAAGTATGCACATGGTTGACTTGAATCTCACAAGAAAAATAGGCCTTGGGCAGAAAAGAATTTGACAAACCAACTTACTTTAATATGTAGCACCCCATAATCTGTTTCCAGCTGAATAATACCCTACTACGAGAAAAGCAAAAATGAATTTACAATATTCACAAATCAATTACTGAAACAATTCATGATAAGCAACAAAATCATAATGGATAAAAAGACGAATTCTAATCAATACGGAAACATAACATGGTTTGAACATACATAAATCTGTCCAGGAAAACTTCTGTCAAACAAAGAATTTGTCCTAAACCTTTCAAAGTCATAGGACAACAATAAGGAAACTATATGGTTAACCAATATCTATAACAGAGAGCTGATAGCTCATGTAAGTTTCCTATGGTCTATTAAGACAAAGATGAAAGATATCTTTGATTTCTTCTTCATAACACTAAAGTGATATACTTCCCTGACCACAAAGCAAGAAAGTTTGCTCTTTAACTTGAATTTGGTGGACCCAAATACCTATTCTCTAGTTAGGCTCAGTAATCCTATGGTTTGTTTCCACCTAGCAGGAATAAAGATGATGATCTTCCTGAGTCACGTTTCTAAAAGAGGATATTTATACATTACCACCATATAGCTCAAATAAAGAGGGACAAAGAAATCTTGCGGTTCATTTTCAGGTTTTTTGGTGCATCCACGTTCAATTTGAAGTTATGGGAAATATAGAGCAGTTACAACAATACCGCTCTGTTTCCAAAAACTAGACCAGAAGTCCACATGGCATGATTGCCCCGAGTCTCGCATGGCAGGGTCCAAGGAGGCCCTCTGTTTCTTCAGCCAGCACTAATGAAAACCATTATCCAATGTGCTTAGTACGTTTAAAATGCTCCTCGAGTCCAAGTAATCAAACTAAACTAGAAACATCATATTCTCAGAGTTCAATTAATTATTCTTACTACATTAAAGAAAAGATAAGGAAATTTGGCATGAATTGAACTGGATAGCATCATACCATTAGAAGAGAGAATCATACCTCGCCAAATTCAGACTCACAAGCCTGTTTATCACCACAAAAAAACCCAAGAAAGACACAAGCAATGCTCATCACTACACGTGCCATTACAAGCCATGCAACATTCTCTGGAAGAATTGACCTTGGAAGTTAGAGCCCCAGTTCACAGCATCCCCCCACAGCACCATATGTTTAACCCCTCTGCAACAATCCTCCTCATTTTCTTCTCCTCGATTCTTCTTCAACTCACCAATACCAAAACAGACTCCACAGAACTTCGTCTAAACACAACAGAGAAGCAGAGGTAAGCAATGAAGCAAGACACCGCACCCAACAAGAGAAGGATGAGTAAGAGTGGAACGACCGAGTTGTCAATCGGTCTGCCTACGGCCCACTTGCGCTACTCGCTCAGAAATCACCCACAAACCCCTTTTTTCTTGATAATGTGATCGATCTGTTATCTTCTGGCGAATACCTCATATTGACAGTTTTTGGAATTACAGGGCTCGGAGGAATCGTTATCCGACACTTCTGCTCTTCCTAGCATTTGTATCCATCGAGTGAAGAAAATACAAGGAATTGCCATATTCGTGTCTTGTAAAGAAACAAGGATCGAGAGCTTGTCTTGAATCGTCTCTGTCTTAAGTTCAACCAACTTTCACACTTCCCACCATTTCCTGCATTATCAATACTAAACACATTTAAAGTGTTGAAAAGTATAAAACTTTTTCTAATTTTTCAATTAAATAACTAATCTTTTAAAATTCTAATAACTTGATTTAAAAAATTAATTCTCTTAATATTTTACTGAAATAATTAATAATAGAACCAACTTTTACCATAATATATAGACATTTACTTTTAAAAAATAGGGATAACAATAATAAAGACTTATAAACTTAAATTTAGATATTTTTAATAGATTGATTCGTAAGCAGTTCATATCAGTTCAAATTTTTTTTTAAGCAAAACAACAACGTTTTGCTTAGAAGAATTAGGTCTTAGGCAAGCTTGAGCTCGGATAATTCAGGTTTGAACTCAAATTAAAAAAAACGTTATTTTATATATTTAATTTTAAAAAATTAACGAGACCAACCCATAGGTCGACTTATTATCATCTCTAAAAAATTAATAAATATATAGGTATCGCATAAATAAATACATAACAACTCATAATTCATATCCTAAAAATATTATTAATTCACATAAATATTTTCACGTAAATACTTGTGACTAAAAGTGATTCTGTTAGTTACTTAATAAAATACTATCAAATTAATATATTAATCAATAATTTCAAAATAGAAGTTAAACCGGTAGAATTTATATAAACGGTTAAAATTTGAATAAAATTTAAAATTTTTAAAAATGATTGAAAAAATTATCTTTATGAAAAATTAAAATTTATTTTATAGAAAGATTTTATTTTAACTTATAAAACTAATTAGTTTATAAAATTGGCCGGTTAATTAATTAATTGACAATTCTTAATAATAAAATTATTAAACTTAAAAATTTTAAAATTTAAACAATTAATCGCTTGATTAAAATTTAACCAATTGAAAATTTCTAAAAAATTTACACTTTAAATTCTATCATGTTTAATAGTGATACAGTGACATCTTGTTTTCTCTTCCTTTATAAATTGTGCAATTGGCCATGTAATGCGATCTTGAAATATTTCATTTCAGAATGTTTCAATTGATTTGAAGCTGAACCTTCTTTGTAGATTAGTGTCAAAGTCTACAATTTTAATTTTCTTCGTTAGTTTCTTTTCCTTGATTAATAAAGGCAATAACCTCGAGTTACAAGTGACTATGGTAAGCATGATCGAATCAGAAAAGAATGGCTGGAAATTTTATTAAGAAAGTGTACAATTGCCTGGAGAAACTCCAAAGACAAGCCTCGTGGCATAGTAGAGAATCAATACAATCAAGATTCAAGACCAGCCGTCCAGGATCTGGAAATAGTTTGGTAACACTTCATAAGATCAGGAATGCGACTGATCTTCTTCAATCCATTGTTTTACACCAACAGAACATTAATCTTCCAGGTAAAGCTAAAGGGTATCACTATACCAACTCTCAAAATGATTTTCATATCTATGAAAAAGACCATGAAACATTACTTACCTCTTTGCATACCTATCCAAAAAACGCATCTATGATTAGCAGACCTTATGAGTGTCCAGAACCTTTAAATCAGCACAAAACTCGAACTACCCTCACTCCATCAGACACCAAGTCATTTGGAACTTAAACCAAAGGTTATGTCCATTGAATATATTGGAATTCCTAGTTTCCAATCTGACTCAAACACCAATGCAACTAAAGCATGGTCGTTTTAGAATGGTGGAAAAGTACTTCCATGGCCGCAAAAACCTTGTCATTTGCCAGCAAGTTCCAACTAAAATTAAATGCGCACACACAAAGGAGGGATTTATTTCTATGGAGGATAAATCAACAAAGGATGAAGTCATGGTCGAGGTTTTAAGAAGCTGCTTGTATTTCCCCCAAGTCAAAATCAACCGTGCACAGAATACTGGTTGAGGTTCCATGTAGTCTAAATACGACTCCATGCTTCAAATGCCAATCATATCAGCAGTAAATTCCATGATGATCAAATCCCATTAATTTTGCAGGCTTTTCATACTTAGCATGGGACTGTGTTTAGAATCTGCATTATTATGACGCTGTGTCCAAATTTCTTTCCTAAGCTTTAGCAACTCATTGTTGACTCCTAATTAGGTTCATGATCCAACCCCATCTAGATGCCTTCCAATGGAGGAGGGAATCAAAATGTCTGAAGTTCCTTATCATACACGGGAAAAAAAAAGCCTCAATTTCTCAACTTGAATAATCTCGACCTGAAGTCCATAAGTTAGATGACTTTTACTGATAAATTAAGTGTCAATATCATACAAAGCATACCAAGATTCCATTGTCCAACCCTTTGTGGGTGAATCCCTACAGCATAAACTTGAGACATGACCAGATATCCAGTCTTTCAATCCATAAAGGCTTGAAGAAGCAGGACTCTTATTTACCATATAATACCAAGCTCAACTTTTCCAGAATGATGCAGTTAAGTTTTGACGAGAATGCTCCAAATATAAGCATATACAGCAGCCTGTCATTTTGAATCTGTACCAATGACAAATCAACTGTGACCATTGGTTCCTTCATTCGCCAATCATATCTCTTAGTAATGAACAAGATGCAGCATCTTCACAAACCATGTTCTCCAATAAAACAGGTTAAAGCATAAAGATAACAACATCCACACATTCTGCCATAAGAAACGACATAAGTACAGACGTACATCAATAGTATGATCCTGAACCACCACTCCCCATGTAGCCACCGCCACCGCCACTCATGCCACGATTGGAATACATTGATGAATATGAGCTACCACCAACCTGTCATTATCAAATAAACCATAAGCAGCCAAAAGATAGATTGTGAACATTATCTCTGATCATAAAATGTGATGTTCATACATCACCCCCACGAGAAATATATTCAGCACCATAGCTTGAAGGGTACATTCCACCTACGTCATTGCCAGAATAAGAACCTGAAGCCACACAGTTTTTAGTAGCTAGGCAAAAGCTTAATGCACATCACGAATTATAGTAAGTCAGACATACCTCCATATCCCATACCCTGACGACTTCCATATGATCCATGTGAATCATGACCTGAAATGGAGCTTCTGCTACTGCCATATCCCATGCTAGACCTCCCAAGTCTACCAAACAGAAGGCACAATTATGAGTAACTGCAGCATTTTACATTGAACACAAAATCAAACTAAAACTTAATTACCTATCCCCATATGCATCTCCATAGTGAGAAGCACTAGCACCAAGTTCATAGTCTAAACGGGCTCTTGAATGACGGGCACCGGTCTCAGCATAACGTGGAGGAATATCATCCTAAAATTTCATAGCGACTGTCAGAATTGCTTCCATCATACTTAAGCAAGGATACAGGATAGGAATTTTGCGTCAAGAAACAATATATACGAAGAAGAAAACTAACCACTGCAGTGTATGGACGTTTTGATCCAGGCATAGGGTCATAATCACGAGGTCTCCCTTCACGATAACTAGGAAGAGGCCTGTCAAACCTTTGACCATAGCCGTCATCTATATAAGTTCTCCTTGTAGATGTGCGAGCTGTACCTCTAGGAATATCAGAATAACCAGAAGTGCGAGAAGAATATTCATCTCTATAAGACTGGCGTCTATCTGGAACAACCCTAGAACCATAATCTGCAGCAGCTCTGGGCCTCGGAGGAGGTAGTTCATCACGCCGACCATAGTCCCTCTTTAAGTTACCTTTTGGATATGAAGGAGCTGTCCATACAAATAGAACAACGTTTACTTGGGGCGTCTCATACAGACGGTAAAAATCTCCAAATATAACCCATTCAGAATGGTTGCATACCAGGTGCTCTTCTGTCATAAGACCTAGGAGGAGGAGGTGGTGGAGGCAGAGGTCTGCTCCTTGCAGATATGGATATCACAGGTGGTCGTCTATCCCTCAATCCAACAGGTCTTTTCACCCTGGAAGGCGGCACACGATTTCCCACTCCTCTTGCTGTACGGGGAGGAATGCCACGTGGGGCAGACCGAATCCATGGACCTCTGACAGGCCTACCAATCCCACGTGCAGACCTAAAATCACCACGACTTGAATGTTTTCCTTTCCCTCGCTGAAGTGGTCTTGATAACCTGGCCCTAACCTTAGCCTGAAACGCAATATCAGACTATTAAATAAATTCATAGACAAGAAGCAAAATCACAACGTACTTAGAAGATTCAAAAAGAGAAGCCGGAAACAATCACTGAACCTTGTTTTCTCCTTCACCCAAATCAACATTGTTAATGCATTTGGCACATGTTACAGCAGCATCATGTGTGTCAAATGTTACAAAACCAAAATCCTTTCTCTTAGCAGATGGCATATTTCGGGCAAGTTCAATCTTTTCAATCTCTCCATGTTTCCTTAGAAGCTCTCGAACACGATCCTCATCCCATGAGGCAGGTAGACCATCAATAAATACTGTCTTCACCTGAATTTAGAGAATTGAATACGCAGCAGGCTTGTTCATTAAAAACTCCAAATATCATGTGCAATATGCAATTAATAATTTAAAAAAGAACACAGAACATGGTGGCAATTATCTGAAACAAGGACCACAGCCCACAGGATGTATCTACAAACTATGATCTTCCCATAATGCATCAGGACTGTTGAGTTAATGGCAACACAATCTTCTTTCCTTACCGTGGTGCAAGAAAAAAAATACAAGCTGACGAATAGAACTCATCTCTGTAGAGCTAAAATCCAAAATCAAGATAGAACAGCTTAACAAGTAATTACCTGGGCCATGATTTCATCACCAGGGTCAATGAAGGAATCTGCAAAAGAAACCTTTGCAGGTCTATCAACTCCAAATAAAACATCTCTCTTCTGAAGACGCTTAAAAGCATCCATGGCATCTGAACGAGATGAAAATTCCAAAAAGGCAAATCCACGATTCATTCCTTCATTGTTACTGTCTTCTACCAGCGTTATATCCTCAACATTCAAAACTCCATAATGTTTTAGTTTCTCTTTCAACTGAAAAGAGAATTAATTACCAAAATATGAAGAATATTGCATTTCCAAATTTCAGTCAAGAAGGCTTGATGTTATATCGACTATACAAATCCATTTACTTACAGCTTCCTTTGTCCATGACTTGCAAATGTTACCCAAAAAAAGGGTGTCACTGTCTTGGCTCGGCGTAACGCCACACTGTTTCCCTTTGATCTGAAATTGCAGTCACCAAGAGATGACATTTAACACTAATATATTTACTTTATAATCAAAATATGGCGTGACAAAGTTTACCACTGGGTTTTTGAGCTCAGTCACAGCTCTTTTTGCTTGTTCTACAGTTGCAAAACGCAAAAACGCAAATCCTTTGTTTTTCTTGGTCTGTGGGTTCATCATGAGCCTAACTTCCGTAACCTCACCAACTCGATTGAAAACTCTTCGCAGATCATCCTCAGTAGCATCCTTATCCAAACCCCCAACAAATACCTCAAACTCCTTACGCTTACGCCTATCTTGCACAACATCATGGTGGTCATCCTCATCGTCCGCATCGTCAGTCTCAGCATGCTCCAACTCCTGACCACTATGTTCAATATCCTCTTCAGCTTCAAGTTCTTCAGGAACCTCCTCTTCCAATTCTTCCACTATCAGATCAGCCTCTTCTTCTTCAACTCCATCATCCTCCCCAGGTTCTTCTTCAACTTCCTCTTCCACTTCCTGGATATCCTCTTGTTCAATTTCCTTATCATCATAGTCGGCCCCGCCATATTCTTCAGGTTCATACTCAGTTTCATTATCATCAAGCTCTAACCGCTCATCTTTTTCATATTCATCTACAGTTTCCTTGGTCTCATCTTCCTCTTCTGCCAGAAAAAAGGGCCAGGTGATCTTGACCAGTAAAGAAATAATCTCCAATCTTAGGAGATATCTCAAATGTTTCCACTATCAAATTTATCCCACAAATTCTTGATATCCCAAGGGGTTCAAATAACAAAACCAAATTATATCCACCTCATACCTATTTCCTACTTCATAACCGACAAATACATTTACATCCTAATGCACAACATCGAATGAAAAAGCTCCCAGAGCATGACAAGAACCGTATGAGTAACGAAAAGAAATAGCTTTGCTGCACTCGTCTAATTATATACTGCAGATAGACATGGAGGCACTCATCTAATTATATACCCCATAATAACCAAAGAGATTTCTATGATAACATTTCTTTGGAAACCGTACCCCAGAAACCCATGCTTAACGCCCATTACAAGTGATAAATAACAAATCCCAATAGAACATTAATTAGTGTCCAAATCACGAAATATGCATGCTTTTCAACATAATCAACTACTTGGTCCCAAATTAAAGATGCCAGTAAAATCAGATCTTTGAAGCGAGAAACACTTACTGCTCAAAGAAGCCGCCCCATTCAAATCCAATTTGGGCCTCTCACCACCAAGCTTTTCTTCAATTTCTGGTTTTTCCTCCACTGTTGGTGCCTCTTCCGAATCTCCAATCACTTGATTCTGAGGCTTTGTCGCTGCTCTCGTGACTCTCGTTGCCCTTTTCTGGCCAGCTGCCGCCGCTCCTCTCTTCACGACTCTGGGAGGCATCGTTTTGGGTTTGATTACAATTCACAAGTAACAGACTTCTCAGAAACCCTGAACTGAACAGAGACAAAATTTAATTATCTTGATCTAAACCCTAGGATACGGGGAAGGTACTAGCAAAATCTGAAACCCTATGGCCTATTTATATTGGGCTCACTCTAACTCGGTGAGAGGCAATGCGTGTGCATTACGCGTTTCACTGTATAATAGGAAATACGTTAACAATGTTTGGGTTACGTGGACAAAAATTATTAAATATCTCATCTAAAAAATTAAGAACATATAGAAATCTATAACGCCTAGATCTTTTTACCTATGTAATGAAACGGTTGAAACTACTAAATAACATGAAAGTGGATTTTTTTTTCATTCCCGATTAAATTTATATTTTTCCCAAATGTTATTTTTTAATGGTACGGAACAATAGTATTATTAGAGTGAATACTCAAATAATTTTAAATTTAAAAAGAAAAATAGTCAGTTTAGTCCCGTGGAAAGAACAAAAAAATTTAAATTTAAAATTCTTTTTGGAGATATCTATTTTTTGAAAGAAACAGATAAGATATCCTGACATGATGGTATTTTGATATCCCCAAGAACCATAAAAAATATTATTTAGAAACTTTATAAATTTAATTAGAGAGAGAGCTTCAAATAATTAAAAAATTATTTTAAAATATTTTTACTTGTATTGTTTGACTTTAATTTTTATATGATGAATTAAAATTTTATTTAAAATATATAATTTATAAATTATTATTTATATGTACTAAATTTTATTATATAATAACCATAAATCTTCTTTTTATCATATGATACCAAGAATGCATATATTTTTTAACTCTCTTTTCTTGAGTCCATCAATTTACAGAAAAAAGGCACACATTACACTTTGTTTACTTTGTCTAACATTTGGATCGAGGGAGGAATCTAAAGATTGAGGGATTAAATTTTGTTGAAACTATAGGGTTTTAGGTATATTATAAAACAGTATCGTTTCATTCATTTTCTATCACTTTTTTAATTAAGACTAACATGTTTTATTAATTAGAGTTTCTAAAACATGTGACAATTCATGTCAATAAAGATAACAGAGATATTAATGTCGGATTATGATTTTAAAAATTTGAAAATGTAAGCATTTAATTATTATCTTTTAAAATTTATGTTATAATTACAAAATTAGGCAAAAGTTTGTTTTTTTTAAATTAACCTTATGACAAAAAGTAAGTTGGATTGAGCTTACGTGGAGTAATCTGAATATGTTTAGATCATTTGAAACAAAGTCAAAATGATATCATTTTTAGCAATTCATTTAACAATCACTTTTTTAAATAACAATTTTATAGAAATGAGTAATGTTAATAGATCTTGGAGCCAGTCATGGGCTTTGAACAATCTCTAGCCTACGCGGATGGCTTAGGAGCCAATCAGTCCACACCTACGGGCTCTCATCTGCCACCGTCTGGGCCCAAGGGTAAGAAGGGACCTGCGACGCCCGTGCTCTGCGGAAAATGCTCGGGGACTAAACCCCCCTTAGCCCAAAGCCTGAACGTGATACCCTCAGTCCAACTTCAACCTAACCTTGTGGATAACAATATCGCAATCATTATCTCCTCTCATACCGAAATGATTTGTGATCAGCAAGTCTTGGCAAGCCGGGCGGAGAACCCGAGGAGAGGTTACAACTCATGGAAGGTAAGAGGCATTGGCGGCGGTCGATCTCGGACAAGTGCCTACTGACCCTCCGGAATCGAACCCACGACCCTCGGTGCCGAACCGGCTTCCTCCGAAGGTCTTTCTCCACCTGGACGACCGGCGGACCAGATGATATCCCTAATAGTACAGATCGAGACGCTCCTATGGGAGGTACCGTTTCCAACTAATCCTTTTTATGTCTATTTTAATTTGGAATTGCCAAGGACTCGGGGGTAGATGTTTTAGGCCTATCTTGCAGAATTATATTCGGCAGTATAATCCTGGCATCCTCGTTTTGTTGGAGACCAGAATTAGTGATCTTCGGGCACAAGAAGTGATCCGTCAGTTCGGGATTGATTTTTCCTTCCATGTTGAAGTTAACGGGTTCGCAGGTGGGATTTGGACGATGTGAAAGAATGAGATTACTATTTCTATAGTTTTAGCGTACCAACAGTTCATCCATACCTCAGTTCAGTATGCGGAGGACTCTTTTGCTTTTACAACAGTGTATGCAAGTCCCCAACAGTCTTCCCAAAAAGGCAAAAACACCTTTGGCCTGCTCTAGCATGGCTTGGCCAATCCATTACTGGACTATGGCTTGAAAAAGGATATACAACCTTGGCAAGAACGGCATTCTGCGGAATATGTGACCCATGAGAGGGGGGGAGGGGGGGATTTCAATGCTAAATTGGAGCAAGCTGATAAGTGGGGAGGACCTTTGGTTTCTAGGATCGTGAACACTTACTTCCAGTCTTGGGTGCATACTAACTGCCTTCATGACCTGGGGTACGTTGGACCAAAATTTACGTGGCATCGGGGCATGGTACACGCCCGTCTAGATAGAACGTTCGGATCTACAGATTGGATCCACACCTTCCCGCATGCGGTTAATCATCATTTACCTTTCCTCAGCTCTGACCAATGATCTCTGTGGATCCAACTTCATTCCCCGTCGTCTCATCAAAAAGGGTCCCCTTCCTTTCGTTTTCAAAATGTGTGGTTACTCAGAATTGGTTGTCGAAAAGAAAGACGATGAGCCACTCCTTAGCCCTTTTTACTTAATCCCTCACTAAATGGAATCGGGAGGAATTCGATAATATCTTTCATCACAAGAAACGTTTACTAGCATGACTGCAAGGCATTCAGAGGGTTCTGAGTGAGGATAATATGGACTCTGTTCTTGCATTGGAAGAACAATTGAGTGGCGAGCTTGTTCAAGTCTTGTGTGAAGAAGAAATCTTCTGGCATAAAAAAACCCGGTGTGACTGGATCTTGAAGGGTGATCGCAATACGAAATTTTATCTCACTCTCACCCTTTCTAGACATAAGAAGTTGCGTATTGAGCGTCTTATGGATTCCATAGGGAACATTGTCGACAATCCAAGGCAACTTTGAAGTCTTGCGCAGGATTATTTCGCAACCTTATTTACAGGAGAGGAACGACAACCGTCTCCGACCCTGTTAACGGGAGCATTCCCTTTACTGTCTGCAGAATAGCTCCAAGGATTAGCAACTCCCATCCACCCCACTGAGATAAAGAATGTGATTTTTAGCGTGAATCCGAGCAAAGCTCCTAGGCCCCGTTTGGTTGACGGGAAAGTAAAGTGAATTTGAAATATGATTTCTTGAAAAATAAATATATGGAAAGTAACGATATTCACATATTTGAATACTTATAAGAATTCTAATAGGAAAGTTGAGTAGATTCTTATTATAGCGTTTGGTATGCAACAGTATTTTATGGAATGTAACTTAATTTTGACTTGTATTTCCAATTATATCCCTAAAAACTGAATAAAAATTGAAATCGTTAAATAAAGAAAAATATGAACCTGAAGAGCAAAAATATTCAAAATTCAAATACCGGTTGAACCTGAAAATTTTAAAAAATATAGAAAATTTAAAAAAAAATTTGAAATTTCTCTCCTTCCCTCTTATTTGTCCTTCCCCTTTTTTTCAAAGTATTTTTAATTAGTTATTTTATTTATTTCAACTTTTATAATTATTGTGAATTTTTAATTTTTGTGTTTTAAAATAATAATAAATATTTTATTACTAATAATAATTATAAATTAAATAAAACTTACAAAAAATTAAATTTATTTAAATATTTTATATAATATTTATTAACAAAATATTTTATTTTTAAAAATAAATAATTTAAAAATTATTATTTATAAACTAAATTTTATTTTTATATTTTTTTAATTATTCATTCAAAATTTATTTGAAATTTATATATTTTAAAGTCGTAGAGTAGAGAGAGAATGAATGGTTAAATTGGCTAGTATATTTTTTAGATTAAATTCCTGAGATTTTTTTTCCGGGGTATGATGATGATGAATAAATTCCTGAGAAAAGTAATATAAATATCAAGGAGGTGTTAGGATTTAGAATAAAGTGCTACTACTTTCCTTAAATTCGGAAAGTTTTTACTTTCCTAACTACTCAAAAAAACGAACCAAATGTAATGATTTAAATTTTAGGAAAAAGATTACTTTCTTAGTCAACAATCCGTGCCAACCAAACGAGGCCTTAGGGTAGATGGTTTCAATGCATTGTTTTTCTAAAAACAATGGGAGCAGGCTGGACCTAGAGTTACAGAGTTCATCCAGAAAGTGTTCTCACAAGGGTGGTGGGAAGGGGACATTAACCGCACCCTGTTTGTTCTTCTCCCCAAAACCCCTTCCCTGGTCAATTTTACCCAGTTTCGTCCGATTAATCTCTGCACTGTGTTGTACAAAACCATTGCTAAAGTCATCGTTCACCGTTTGAAGAAACACATGGGCTCTCTAGTGTCGAAGAACCAATGTAGTTTTATTTCGGGCTAGTAAATAACTGATAATATCATCATTGCCTAGGAAGCTATCCATTCTATGCGACGGAAGACAGGGAAGAAAGGGTTTAGCCATCAAAGTCGACCTCAAAAAAGCCTACGATCGCCTACGTTGGGACTTTATACATTCCACTTTAGAGGAAATTGGCCTTCCAGCTACACTTATCTGGGTAATCATTAAGTGCATGTCTACCGTGACCATGTAAGTGGTTTGGCAAGGGACTCCCTCTGACCATTTTAGGCTCTCGCATGGGATCAGACAAGGAAATCTCCTCTCCCCATACCTTTTTGTGCTATGCATGGAACGATTAGGACATCTTATTTCTTGTGAGGTGGGGCAAGGCAGATGGAAACCGATACAGTTGAGCCCTACTGACCCTCCCCTTTCCCACCTATTCTTTACCAATGACCTGGTTTTGTTCGCGGAAACAATGGACGACAAAGCTCAAGTCATCATGCAGACTTTGGATACTTACTGTCGGGCCTCTGGGCAGAAAGTTAGCACAGTCAAATCTAAAATCTATTTCTCCAAGAACGTGAATTCAGACAAGGTGCAACGTATCAGTCCTGTCCTCCAAATTCAGCGTATGTCCAACTTGAGGAAATATCTTGGAGTTCCTTTACTCCATAAGCGTACCACGTGCACGACTTACCAACATATCCTAGACAACGTGCAACAGAAATTATCTGGGTGGCAAGCCTGTCAGCTCTCTCTTGCGAGCCGTGTCACTTTGGCCCAGCCCGTATTGTTAGCCTTACCAGTATTCATTATGCAAACAGTTCGGCTGTCGAGACAGCTCTGTGATAGTTTGGAAAAACTCATACGTAACTTTATCTAGGATTCCTCGGGAGAACACCGAAAACTACCCCTGGTCTGCTGGGAAGATGTGTGTTAACCCAAATAAATCCAAGGGCTAAGCCTTAAGCGTGTTCGGTCTACCAATGATGCCCTCTTGACCAAACTAGGATGGCACCTTCTTACAAAACCTTAGGCATTGTGGGTCCGCATCGTTTGGGCTAAATATCGTATGAGCCCTTACTACATCCTGGAGTCGATTGATAGGCCCGGGGCTTCCTGTTTTTGGAAGGGACTCGCGACTACCTGGAAATTTGTTCTCCAAGGTATTCAATGGCAACTTAGCAACGGTCGGCGTATCTCCTTCTGGCACGACAACTGGGTGAAAGACTAGGAACCGCTTCTGCAAGTAGCGACTGCTCCAATCCCGAAAGATACACTCTTTGCTAAGGTCGCCGACTTTCGGCAGGATGGTGGACAGTGGAAATGACATTTATTTCAACTGTACCTGCCACCCTCAGTCAGCCTAGATTTAGCGGAGTTCCCCCCAATTGTTGCCCATGTGGAGAACAATTCCATACGTTAGGGGTACACCAGGCATGGGCAATTCACAGTAGCATCAGCCTATGAGTTGATTGAAGGACAACTTTCCCACGAGCCACACATACTCTAGGCGCTCATTTGGAAATGGACGGGACCCCAACGAATCCGCGCTTTCCTTTGGCTCATGACCAAGGATAAACTCCTAATGAACCATCAACGTGTTTTACGTCACATTGCGATCGATAGCAACTGCCACGTTTGTGGTCAAGAAGAACCCACCTTGCATGTCCCCCGGGATTGTCCTCATGTTTCCCAATTCTGGCGTTCCTTTCCCCACGAAGTTATCTCTCTGGCTTTCTTCCACCAAGAGTTGGAAGCTTGGGTGCACTCCAATTTGCTGAAGACTTCCCAGGGTTAGGTCGACGACTGGGCCACTATGTTTGGTACCACGTGCTGGATGCTTTAGATGTGGCGCAACAAAAGTGTGTTTGTCGAAGAGTTTACCTAGCTGGCGGATGGTTATCAGGTTGTCTTAGATTATATAGAGTGGATAGTTCGAGCCAGGATAGTCGAAAGCTGTGTTTACCCCCACCAAGGCCTTTTGGGCTACACTCGTGTGGGCTGGCAGAAACCGCCTGCGACCTGGGTTGAAATCAACACGAACGGCGCCTTTAAACCTGGGCTGTGCCTCGCTACCGTGGGAGGCCTTATTCGCTACTGCTACGGACAGTGGTGTGGAGGCTTTCTTCACCATATTGGCAGCGGTTCGCCAGTTGTTGCCGAACTCTAGGAAATCCATTAGGGGCTCACACTGGCATGGTCCATTTTAGAAGTGGACTCTCTAGAAGTTATTAATATCCTTTCTTCTCCTAATATCGATTTTGATGTACCTCATTTTTTGTTGACAGATACTCGGGGACTTCTCATGTGAGATTGGGAGGTGCGCATCATAGACATGCATCGTGAAGGGAACCAATGCGCGGACCAGTTGGCCTAGCTTGCAGAGATGGCAAGACCAGGCACTCACATTCTTCGAGACTCCGTTGCTCACTCTCGATTTATTGCACCGGGACCAGAGTGGCACGACATACTGCCGAGCCGTGACTTAGTTAGCGTTATTTGTGTTTGTTTTTCCTTTGAAAAAAAAAAGACTAAAATGACATTGTTTCGTAACTAATTCTAGACTATTTGGATTGATCTTAATTTGACCAAACCTGACTTGTTGATTTAAGGTTGAACCGAAGTTCGGGCTGGCTGCCATCCTTACCATTAAACCCATGGTTCCAAGTTCAATAATGACTAATTCTTGAAACGCCCTGTTCTTGAGCTTCCTGGAAGTAATAATTCCCATAGCAAACACATGCATATTATGGACCACTATCAGAAAACAAATGGATTTCAGTGGCAATATTGCATGCATAACTAGAATGCTTACAAAGTCCCTCTTCGATTTAAAGGGTACCCGAAATTATTTAAGTAACCTTAAACTCTCTGAACAAGGAGACCGACTCCATTTCCAGGTTCCAAAACCAACCGAAATGCAGGGCAATGTTGGTATGTTGGTGAGAGTGTAAAACTAAACTTTGCTAAAATAAGCGACAGAATGACTCTCAGTTCTGTCATACCAAATTGTCGACCTACGCAGATTCGAGGACCGCCACCAAAAGGAATATAAGCCTGTGGACTCTCTGTAGCCCCGACGATTCCATTAGCAAATCTTTCAGGCTTGAACTGATGTGCATCAGGACCCCATGTATCAGGATCCTGCTGCACGATGGATATTGGGATTTGAATGTTGGTTCCTTTGGGAATTACGATGTTATTGAACTTCATATCTTCCAATGTCATTCTTGAACTGAATACTGCTGGTGGGTACAAGCGCAAAGTTTCTTGGATAACCATTGTAAGCTGTGGATTCAAGCCGAAAGCCAGTTTCATTACAGAAGGTCATGAGATGGGTCGTTTATCCAAGTGGAATTCAATTGTATTCTCAAGAAAAACTTACAATTTTCATGTTTTGAAGCATGTGAGGATCTAGTGGTAGGCCATCTTTACAAATTTCGAGCACCTCAGCACGTGCTCGAGCTTGCCAATCCTGATGAGTAGCTAGCAGCATCAGACACCATGAGGCTGTGATGGCTGTGGTTTCGTGACCAGCAAAGTATATAGCTTTGCAATTGTCTACTATGAACTTCTTGAGAGAAAAACTTCTTGGAAGGTCTCCAGGTTTAGTGTTACTTTCGACACTTTTTGCCCCTTCAAGTATCATTTGCAGCAGATCGTTCTCTGAGTTCCCTTCAGCCCTCAGCTTCACAATCCTTAGTATCATTGAGCCGATTTCTTTCTCTAATTTCCATATCTCTCTATTAGTCCTGGTTGGCATGTGTCTGGTGTTTTCAGATCGCCAAAGAGTAACAGAAGTTAAATGAATCAAGCACTTATGATGATGGTTTATTGGAATTTTCAATCAATTCCTACCTGAACCCTGGAATGCCGATGAAACCTTTGGACATGACTTGTTGAAGATCTCTAAGCTTTAAGAATATTTCTTTCCCTTTTTCATAACTGCTCCCAAAACAAGCTCTTGAAATAACATCAGCAGACAAGCGTCTCAAGTCCAGATCAATGTTCATATCTGCAACGCCTCCATTTGATTCAATCCTATCCTCCCAAGACCTTAACATGGAGATTGTAGAGTCCGCCATTAAACTAACAAAACCCTTCAACCAAAAAGGTTCCGATCAAGAATTTCAAATGCTCCTAATCAAAATCGTAATATCTGACAAATACCCAGAAAAATCCAGTGAAGTGAGATTATTTTACCTTAATTCTATCGATATGGAATTCAGGAGCGATAATCTTCCTCTGGTGAGCCCAATTTGAGCCACTTGCAGTTATAATGCTCAGTCCCAGAAGCGGTCCACGATCTTTGGATAAATAAGAAGGCTTACCTAAGCTCAAAGACGAGCAAACCATTATTTCCTTTACCATGTCAATGTCTGTAGTGAACAGCGTGTGTATGTTTCCAGTTGAATAAATGAAAGTTTTCCCTGCACAAAATTGGTCATCAGATACAAATATTGATCGCCCCAAGTAGTCTGAGATTGTAAGGTTCAAAGAAAGGGTACCGTATTCGTTAATCCAGTGTCGAAAATGGGGAAAGATAATGAAAGGCCAGTCATGACGAAGATCACGAACTTCAGATACTGACTGGGTCTGTACTTGTGCTTGGATTCTTCTGATTTCAGGGATGTTTCCAAGGAGAAATGAAGGAGAAGGCCCTCTGATGCCTTGTTTGCGAAGAGTTGATCTAAGCTTTTGTGGCTTGGCAAGCAAAAGACTGTACATGTATGCTAAGACTCCCAAAATCCCACCCAAAACCAAAGAAACGACCAACTTCAACATTAGAACCAGATCGGTTTCCATAGTCTCTGCCTTCTACTTCGTACTCAGAACACTCTCCACGTACGCCGGTTTATAGATCACATTCACGGCCAATGTCTGATTTCGTCAACTTTAACAAGATTCTTGTCCACTAGTGAGCGGTGACGAGGCGGCAACTATTATAATCCTGAGACCGGCCACGCTTGTGTCTTTGACAGGTGTACTTTTAATAGAATTGTGTCTAGTGGATGCGGGGAGTGTTTGGCAGATAGCTTTTAAGACATTTGCTGTTTGATATAGTTAAACGGCTAATATACTTGTTTAATTAGGAGTTGATTGATTCAATCCAATCAATTATTTTTTAAAAAATTACTCCAATTAAACAGCTAATATATTATTTGATTAGGAGCTGGTTGAGTTGGTTGATTCAACCAAATAAGTCATTTTTTGAAAAGATACTTGAAAGTAGCTTTTCAACCTATCAGCTAATAAAAATTTTGCTGAAAAATAATCGTACCCTCAAACTCATTTTAACCTATTTAAAATGTATGGGAGTAACTACAACTGTTATCTATAAATTCATCAAAACGTCTATATGATAGCTTAAATTGACAAGCAAAATATTATTCATCGAGTAAATTTGCAAACAACACAAGGTATAAAACTATAGATAAGATTTGAATTTTGTTGTTGTTGTTGTTGTTGTTGTTGTTGTTGTTGTTGTTGTTGTTATTATTATTATTATATGTTATATGTTTTTTATTAGAGTTATAAACTTAATTTTTGTAAAATTAAATATCTAAAATCAAAATTACTATAAGAATATTCAATAAAATACTAAGCTATATATAATATTCATATCCTTATAAATTTTTTTAAAGTCATGTCCTCATAAGTCATTTTACATATAAACAACTAATTTTATCAAACATCAAATGACAAACAGCTAATACAATTAGCTGATCAAATCAGCTGATCAGTTAACAGCTAATGCAATCAGCTGATTGTCAAACAAGGTCATAATGTACTATGATTATGTTTTTAGGCTTAAAATGACGCTTAATTTCATTTGTTAATGTCCTATTAAATTTTACATATATATTTATGTAAAATTTTATATAAATATGTGAATAAGATTTAATAGAATATAATAAGAATACTATAACTGAAATAGAAGATATGATCTCTAAAAATGGGATGGACAAAATTGGCTAATTTAAAGTATGAGATAGGGTGAAATATTTTTCAGTCTAACTGAATTAGAAATATCCTAGTTTTGATTATATGTAATAAATGACATAATCTTGAATATTCTTTAACAATTAAATAAATTAATATTGTTTTACTAAATTTAATAAAATAATTTCATTTTATGTAATGAATTTATTAAATTTCTATTATATAATATAAATTAAAATTGACCGTTTTTATCATTTAAATGTTTATTACATTAACATAATAAACGTAGTAATGCTAATATATTAAATTTATTTTTAAATAAGTATATTGTAATCGTACATTAATGATTACCTTCCTTAATTTTGTTGTTCTCGTTATTATCCGAGGGACCATTTGGTTCTACTTGTAAAAATTGAAAACAAAAACTTGTTTAGTTAATAAAAAAATAAAAATAAAAACATCTAAATTAGGGTTCACTCTAACTTTAAATCTCAATTCCCTTGTTTTAATAGCATTAGTAGAAGTATCAACCAAATTGTACACATATTAATGAAGTCAATAAACCAAAAGTATAGAACAATAAACAATTGAAAATGAAAAAACACAAATAAATGACAAATAAGAAAACCAGTAACGTAGAAATGCAGAAATTTAAAAAAATAGAAACACAGAAACCAGAAATACAAAATGCAGAAATGTACAATTTGTAAGAAGTAGGTATAAGGTACAAGAAACCCAGATGCAAAAAGAAAAAAAAGTAACTGATACATGTGATCACAGCACTAAAAGAGGAACTCGCCAATCCCTTCCCTTCTCCTTCCAAATATGAAGGAACAATTTGAGATTGAACAGTTAATGTCTCATATGATTGAATTAAGACAACAACTAAACAACAAAAAGGAAGATTGCAGAAGAAAAAGAAAGTGTTAAAAATAGTAATGGTAAATCATAAATCTTGTTTTGCTCAAATTTATGATCACAAGAGATCTACAACGTTTGATGGCAGTTCTTCGATTGTCATGTTGTAAAACTTCTGGATATCAAACAATATTCGTTTGTCATCCTTTGTCACAAAGTTGATGGCTACACCTTTTCTTCCAAATTGTCCGCTTCGTCTAATTCGATGAAGATAGTTTTCTGGTTAAGTTGGCAAATCATAATTTATAACGAGAGAAACCTGTTGCACATCAATACCACGAGCCAAAAGATCTGTGGTGATAAGGACACGAGAAGAACCAAAGCGAAACTCCCGCATAATGATGTCAAGAGTGTTCTGGTCCGTATCTCCATGAGTAGTAGAGACTGTGTGATCACGACTTCACATCTTATCAATAAGCTAGTCAACCTTGCGTCTTGTGTTGACCAAAAAATGACACTCTGAGATAGAAAAGGGACATAAGAGAGAAGAAAAGAACACATAAGCAAAAGAGAGAAAAGAGATGAGTTTGAGATGTAAGAGACGAGAGAAGAGAGAGAGTTTTTACACTGAAGGAAGTTTAGAAAAGGAGGAAGTAGAAACGAAAACGTGCGAAAACCTATTGTGAAATATTAGAAAAATATCTTTTTTATGTTTTTGTAAAGATGTCGTGGTCTTTTATTTTTAAAAACAAGAAATGATAACAACATTCAACCAAACATGTTTTAAAGACAACAAAACAACTGGGAAAAAGGGCCCTAAATTATTATATATGAATTAAAATTTTAATTAATTGAAAATTGAAAATTATAATGTATATTGAATTTAACCCAGCTCGTACTTAAGTTTAAAGATAAATTCTATCTTTGAGCGATTAGGCCGATCATATTCTATGGAGCGAAGTGCTAGTTTGTCAAACATGTGCATAGTCATAAGTTAATGGTAGTGGAAATAAGGATGATTCGTTAGATGTTCAACCTTACTACAAGAGATAAAATCAGAAATGTAAAGATAAAAGACAATTTAAAGATGCTCCATATTAATCAAAAAAATTAAGAGAATCAAGATTTCGGTAGTTAAGATATTTTAAAAGGAGATACCTTAACACTCTAGTGATAAGATTTAAGAAGATTATATTTAGAAATTATAAGAGGAAGAAAAGAAAACTTAAAAAGAACTGGGAGGAGGTGATCAAGAATGATATGACTCTATTAGAATTTAACAAAGAAATGACCTTTAAAAGAAAACTCTAGAGTAATAGAATATAGATAAAGGCTATTACATAAAAAGGTCATTTTCATTCTCATAGATTTTTTAAACATTTTATTTTAAGTCTTATATTTTATCAGCCTAAATATTTAATACATCGGACACGCTCGTAATACGCAACAGTTTTTTCATTGTTTTCATCTCGTGTAATCAAATCTTTAACAAAATAATTATGGGACTAGATTTTTGTTTTGATTAATCAGTTCTTATTCTGCTTTATTATATATCATTCACATAAATATAAGGATTAAATTAAGTGACACAGAATTGAAACACTCTAACGAAACCAAAAATTTTACGACACTGCTTATTACTGGGACATAAAACCATAAAACATGATAATAATTACCATGTCAGTATAAATACAACCTAGTCCTTTTTGTAAAATTTGCTAGAGAAGTTGTATGTTCAGAGAAGAGAATGACCCACACACAAATCAAATGCAAGTTCTCACTATTTATAGATTGTTTATATACTACAGTACAAACTTGCTATACATGCAGTAAAACTAGGAACAGAAAAACTGAAACAAGAAATATGTGCCACTATCTAACTGAAACCTAAAGACTAGGGATTACCACAACTAAGTCAAAGATTTAACAAACAACTAGTAGCTTAAAACTTCCAATGGCCTCCCTCAATCTAATCTAACTGAACACAGATTCAGATTGTGCTGCAACTCTGAAAATTGTCGAACTGGAATGGGCTTTGTAAAAATATCAACAATTTGATCCCGGGATGATATGAATCGAACCTCTAATGCTTTTGCTGCCACTCTCTCTCTCACAAATTGAAAGTCAACTTTTATATGCTTTGTTCTTGCATGAAACACTGGATTTGTACAGAGATACGTTGTCCCCAGATTATCGCACCACAAACAAGGTGGTCTAATCTAATAAACTCCCAATTCACCAAGTATAGATTGAACCCAAATTAATTTCGCAGTAACATTGGCCAAAGCCTTGTATTCTGATTCTGTATTGGATCTAGAGAATGTAGATTGCTTCCTAGAGTTCTAAGATGTGAAGTTTGGGCCAAAAGATACAGCAAAGCCTCCGGTTGATCTTCTATCTTTAGCACAGCCTGCCCAATCCGCATCCGAAAAGGCACTAAGTAGTGTTGAATTTGACTTTCAAATAGTTAAACCAACATCATTTGTATGCTTTAAGTACCTTAATATCCTCTTCACAGCAATCCAATGTATCTTTGTTGGATAATGCAAGTACTAACACACCTTGTTTATTGCATAAGAAATGTCAGAACGAGTGAATGTTAGGTATTGTAAGGCTCCAACATTGCTTCGATATTTGAAAGCTTAATCTTCATCCAAGGCTTCTCCTTGATCTTTCTGCAATCTCTGTGAAGTAGTCATTGGAGTGCTCACTAACTTGCAATTACTCATGCCTATCTTTTGCAAAATGTAGTTAATATATTTTTTCTGAGTCAAAATGATGCCTCCCTGACTGCAATTAACTTGTATTCCCAAGAAATAATAAAGCTTTCCCAAATCTTTAACTGCAAATTCAGACTTCAGTTTTTGTAGTAGAGTGCTTGCGAACTGATATGAGGAGCTAACAACAATTATATCATTTACATAAATGAGTATATAAGCTGTAATTCCATCTTTATTGTAGACGAACAATGAGACATCTACCTTTGATGAGACAAACCCAATTTCTTGTAGTTTGCTGCTAAGTATTGAATACTAAGCTCGAGGAGTCTGTTTCAACTCATACAATGCCTTATTCAACCTGTATACATATTCAGGGCGCTTTTTATCCTCAAACCCAGGTGGTTGAGCCACGTATACTTCGTCTTCAAGAATACCATGCAAGAAAGCATTTTGTATATCCAATTGCCTTAAGTTCCGTCCTCTCGACACTGCTATAGATAAAACAAGTCTGATAGTTGACGGTTTAACCACAGGGCTGAACATATCCTCATACTCTATTCCATGTTGTTGTTTGAACCCCTTTGCAACTAACCTGACTTTATATCTGTCAATGCTTCCATTTGTTTTTCTCTTCAACTTGAATACCCATTCACACCCGACAACATTCCAACCAGAATAAGATGGAACCAATGACCATGTTTCATTCTGAGAAATAGCCTTCAGTTCATCATGCATAGCTGCCTTGCAATTATCATTTTATAGTGCTGCAGTATAATCAAAAGGTTCAGTTATAGCAGCCAAGCAATCATACCGAACAGTACCATCTGTGAACCGTTTGGCTTATGAATATTATCTTGGAGCCTAGTTTGCATCTGATGTCTAGTCATTGGATCATTCCTTTGCTAAAGCTGAGAATCCTCGACAATTTGAGAATCCTTGACAGCAACACCAACACTTGATAATACTTCTCTGCAAAATCAAGATGAGTTTGCACAAAAACAGGATGATAATTACCATTTTGGTCACTGGAAGAAGATGTAGAATTATTGATAGTTGAAGGAGAAGTATGTTGAATTGATACGAAAGGAAGGACAACAGAAGGTTCAAGAGGACTAGTGGAAGGAATAGTATAATTGATTTTGTTAGTGGAGAAAAAAAATTTAAATTCATCAAAAACGGCATCACGAGATATATAAACTCGACCAGAGCCACGATGAAGACATTTATAGCCTTTATGCATATTATTGTACCCAATAAACACACACTCTTGAGAACAAAATTGTAGTTTGTAAGCATTATATGGACGAAGATTGGGCCAACAAGCACACCCAAATGTCCGAAGAAAATTGTAATTTGGCTTGGAACCAAAAAGCCTTTCAAGAGGAGTATCAAAATTGATGATTTTATTGGGAAGTCGATTGATAAGAAAGCAAGAAGTTAAAAAAGCCTCATCCCAAAAATGCACCGGCGTTGATGCTTGTGACCAGAGAGCAAGTCCTACTTCAACAATATGCCGATGTTTACGCTCAGCGGCACCGTTTTGTTGATGGGTATGAGGACAGGAAACATGGTGTGAGATGCTTGTTTGCTTGAAAAAAGAATTAAGCCATTGATATTCCCCTCCCCAGTCAATTTGAACACAAAGAATTATTTTATTCAATAATAACTCAACATGCTTTTGAAATTGAAGAAAAACTTGAAACACATCAGATTTATTCTTAAGCAAATATACCCAAGTAAATTTACTGATATCATCAATAAAACTTACATAATATCTAAACCCATTAACAGACATTTGAGCTGGGTCACAAACATCAGAGAACACCAAGTTAAGAGGAGCACTAGAGACGCTACTTGAGACTGGAAAAGGAAGTTGATGACTTTTAGCCTGTTGACAAGCATTACAAATAGAATTATTGGACTCAGAAGAGCCTAACAAATTATTGGAATTCAAGACTTTGTGTACAATGACAGAGGAAGGATGGCCAAGGCTACGATGCCATTGCTCTTTAGAAATCTTTATGCTAACAATTGCTTCTTTCAACAATGCTATTTGCCTTGGCTTGATAGGATATGGACCTTGCTCACATTTGCCCTGAAGAAGTGACTTCCTCGTTAACAACGCGTGTCGAGTGCACTGCAAAATTTACCTGACTCTGCACACTAAAATTTGTAATTGTGGTAAGTCGGGATCGAATCTACACGGAATGTTCGGTTAATTTTCGTACTAAAATTAATTGATGCAAGATAAATATATGGGGGGGTTGAATTTCAAACAGTTTGGAAAATTAAAGTAAAAGTAACCTATCGAAAATAAATTAAAACAAATAATCAAAAATGTGAAAGGTATTGAGTATAGGTAAGGTCTAGTTCTAGGGTCAATCTCGGCCTAAGCACAATCAAGCATATTTCTTCATTCTAAGTTTTTACGATTCTTTTCCGACTATTGATCTAAGACTAATAGAACACTCTGCAAATCTCAGTTTTTCACTAAGTTGTATTTAATCAAGACTACAAGAAAAATGGCAAACTTCAAACTTGCTTTCTTCTATTTCCATGATCCGACCACAAACCATATTACTCCTTGGCTTCGAAAACTTCAAACTTGCTCTGTTCTATCTACTGTTTATGATTGGACCGTTAAATGTGTGGGATCAAATAGTGTTTCAAGCAGCATCTCTCGGATTTCTCCCCTTCTCTACGCCAGCTTCAAGTCTCCGGTCCAAGCAGCCCCACGTTTTAGTGGCTCATTTCCCCTGTGTCTCCAAGTGTCGCCCACTGTAACCTGTGACAAGACAAATAAAGGTTGAGTGCTTTTAAAACCTTCCAGCCTCGTGCGCATAGACTCCACAGCTGTTGTTCTGTGGCTTCTCCGTTCAGTGTTCTCTCATGCCGGCAATGTAGATTTGATAAGACAAATAAACATCCATTCTTTAAAGCCCTTATGTCCTAATGTTATGAATACCGTACCGGCCTCGGTACCGGATTGAGCTCTGGAACGGAACTGTACCGGTACCGGTTGGTACCGCGTACCGTTTCGGGATATTTTTTAAATTTATAAAATAGTCCCTAAACTTTTTCAAAATTGCAAAATAGTCCATATTTATATATTATACAATTGTACTGTATACTTTACTAGTTTACTGTTTACATGAACTATACTTTCAAAAATATTAATGATAAATAATAATGACAATTAATTTGAAATAACAATAATTTTTAAATATTTTACATATAAATAATAATCACAATTAAT
>JANZLX010000009.1:25218833-25242302 GCA_025531955.1 Erythroxylum orinocense
AAATATCAAAGAGACAGAACATAAATCGGACTAAATTTGCTTAATATGCTAACCCCTAATTTGGGGCGTTACAAAATTGATTTTTGAAAGACCCACATATTACTTTTAACCCAAAAAAATCACAAAGTCCAAACACATACTACCCCAACCTACCTGACCCCACCTCACCAAATCCAACACCCATACTCGAAAACCCATATCTCCTCTCTTCTCCTCTCCATCTTCCTCTTCACCACTGCCGACTCTTATCTACCTGACATGTTTCAGCACAAGACAATGCAAACAACCCTCTTACCTCAACAATTATGTCACCAACCTTCCCAATACCTCCTTCAAAGTTACCACACCAGAACACCCCCTAGACATAACTTAACTCCATTTTTCCAAACCCTATACCACTTTGGCAAATATATCCACTGAACATGAACCATTTTGATACGATACTGCTAAACTTGACCTATTATGGCTTGAGTCCATACAGGTAGAGTTTGAAACACATGAAAATAATGAAACCTGGGTTCCAGCTTTTTTGCCCATAGGGAGGAAACTGTTGACAACAAAGCGGGTCTACCACTTCAAACGCCATCTCGAAGGCTCAATCGATCAATGAAAGGCGTGCCTCGTGGTGAAAGGTTTCAAGCAAATTGTAGGTGTTGATTACTTTGACGTCTTCTATCCGGTGGCTAAAATTACAACCATCCACATCGTCCTTGTAGTAGCTGCCACCTACCAGTGGCCAATTCACCATTGCAACATCAATAACGCATACTTACATAGGCGCATTGACGAAGAAATCTACATCACTTCACCACAAGGGTACCATAGAACTCAGACGGGAGAAGTTTTACGACTACAAAAATCACTTTACGGTCTTAACAAGCAGGGCGGCAATGGAACAAGGAACTAACCTTAACTCTCACAACTTTTGTTTTCACTCAGAAGGAATCCAACCACTGTCTCTTCACGAAAGGTTCCCAACATCACTTTATTGCTTTGGTTATTTACGTTGACGATGTATTAATCATCAGTCCCTCCGAAGAATTGATTTGTGATGTCAAAAAACTCCTTAATCATGCTTTCACTATTAAAGACATGGGTAATATCAAATAGTTTGTTCTAGCCAAACTTCTCACGATTAATTCAAGCCAAACCTCACCTCAATTTCTTAACCATATCAAAAGTTATGACAAAAACATTGAAACATATACAAGTCACATTTTCCAGATTTTCAACGTACACAATTTCTACCTCTTCCATACCATTTCCAAACCAATTTTGACTCAATTCACTTCATATATGCACCATAACTAACTCACAACCTATCCTTGACCATTAGTCCACAAAATTACAGCACACACACACTCAATCTTCTTCCTTTAATAAACACTCATCTCACATCATTAAAATCAATCCAAGACAATTCAATTCACCTATACCACATGACATACCATTCATTAACTTCTACCTCATCAATCATCAATCAAACATCAAGCAAACAAGCAAATTACATACCCATGTTCTTCACACACAAGTCTCATGCAATTAAGTGACAAACAACACAAATAATTGAATTAACTCCAAACCATAGTATAAAACATGTTTCTTACCTATTAAGCTTCCAAACCTTCAAAAACTTCAAGAACTCAAAAGATGTTCTCACAATCTTCATCACAATCTTCATCAACTTGCTTGAAAGGTTGGGGTTTTTGGATGAGAAGGGAAGAGAGAGCAAAATGAAAGAGTAGCATAAAAGATGATTGAAAAAAAATTAAGAAGAAAATAGGAAGAGAAGAGGAGCTACGAAAATGGAGAGGAAAACCCAAAATAAACTCCAATAGCTTTGTAAGAAAGAAGCATCGTGGGAGAGCAACCAAAAAGGGGCTTTTAATTACCAAACACATGGTTAAACACATGGTTAGGCAAGTGACACTTGTCACTTGCCACATGTCCAACTTCCAAGCATTTAACTATTTTCCTTCTTAAACTAATCCATTTAAACCCAAATTTCCAAAGGCTCTAATTAATAAAACTTAAAATCATTTATCTAAATTTCCATTGCCATTGAACAGTAATTTTTACTACCGATAAACCATTATTCTGCTCTTTGACTTTTTTTGCAGTCCGAAAAATACCCCAAAATTTCACAAAACAATTCTCTAAAATTTACTAACAATTTTAAAACCTCAATGACCCTCTCCAATCAATTTTCCAAACACAAGAAATCGCATTTATCAAAACAAGCATATTTCATTCACAATTATATCATGAATGCATGTACAGTCATTTTCATGTGCAGAATTCACTATTCACATGTATGCGGATATGAGATTATGCATGAACATGTAAGGGCATTTCTAAACGCCCATTGACCACTCAGAATTACTATTCTAACCTCTCCGCCAGTAACGGGATGTTACATTTGTTGGCATCAAAATCTCCAAATCACCGATTGATATGTTACTCTCTCAATAGAAATACATACGTGATATTTTAGTTGATCTCCAATTGACAGACTTACAACCCACTGATGTTCCCATGAATCCAAATTCTAAACTCGACATTGATGATAGCCCATTGTTGACTGATCTTGAACAATATAGACGAGTTGTTGGTCAACTCCTCTACTTGAATTTCACTCATCCCAACATCGCCTTTGCCACCCAACAACTCAACCAATGTATTGCCACACCATGCCATTCTCACTGAGAAGCCCTCTTACATGTTCTACGATACTTATCGGGCACCATCCACAAGACTCTGCTCTACTCAGTCACAGCTAACCCTTCTCTATATGCTTTCTCTGATGCTGACTGGGTTGGCTACAAGTTTTCCCAAAAATCTCTGATTGGCTTTTGCATATTCTTTGGTTCCTCCCTAATTTCATGGAAAACCAAGAAATAAGCCACGGTGAGCAGATCCTCCGCCAAAGCTGAATACCAGAGCATGACCAGCACCTTCTGCAAAATCAAATGGATCAGCTTTCTTCTCCGTGACCTACAAATTTCTCTCCCGCTCCCTATTCCTCTCGAATGCAACAACCTGACTACAGTGCATATCTCTAACAATCCCGTCTTTCACGAACGCACAAAGCATCTCAACATCGACTTTCATGTAGTCAAATGACACACCTATCCTCCAAACATCAATTAGCAGATGCCTTCACCAAACCTCTCCCCAGGCACTTCCTCTCTGCTATTCTTGCCAAGTTGGGGTTACTCACCCTCCAACTTGAGAAGGGGCTGTAGCATCTATGTTTTTCACCGACAATAGCAGCACCCACAGACAACCACTGCACTCCTGCTGCACTCTCACCCGTACCATCATTTTTCCACTCTGTAAATTCACACGACGCCCTTGCGTCCTCATACTTGTCAGTAGTTAGTTAGAATATTTTTTACATACAATTTTTGTTCCTTTTTATTGTATAATTTGTGTATATAAACACCACAGTATTAATGCAAAAAGTAAGAGAGTTTCCTCTTCCAAAATTTCTATCTCACTCTTTGTACTCGAGGTCATTGCATAGGGTTAGCGCATGGAACTAGCAACTCAACTTGTAGCAAATTTTGTTGAAGCATTTCCTAGAGCCCATGAAAGATGGGTGAGTTTGTCTCCCTGTTGAACTGTTGCAAATTAGTACAAGGGTCTGGTCGTCAACACTAGTAGGCTCCTTTTGGAGCAAACACCCTTCCTTTCCGATCATTTGCTCCTGGGCTCTTGCATCATGGGGTAATAAGAGATTGGAAATTTTTCCATTTATGGAAGACGGTATGATTTGGTTTAAAATTGCTATTGATAGTGACTTGTTTGAGATATTGGAAACAGAACCATGGAAAATTGGATGCCAATCGTTGTTTGTGCGGAAGTGGGTGCCTAGGATTGAGTTTAACAATACATGTCTTCACGTGTTTCCGATCTAGTTTCATTTTCATAGTCTGCCCCTAGAGTTTTGGACTGTGGAAGTACTGAGCTTTCTAGCTAGTTCTTTGGGCAAGCCTTTAACTATGGACTTCCAAACTTCCAGTATGGAGCATATGAGATAAGCCAAAATTTGTGTTGAGGTTAATAGAGATACTTTATTGCTAGAGACGCTACCTATTATGCATCTTGGTGTTATATGGGAGTGGGAGCCTTTGGATATCAAGTTATCTTACCCCTGGAAACTCCAGACGACAAAGAAACAATGGGTCCCTACAAATAGGAAATTCGATACTAGCTGGCAAGAAGAGTTATTGGGGATGGGGATTCCAACTTTTGATATCGCCGATAAGGCAAAGTATCCGATAACATATTCAAATCTAGTCACTGGAGTTCCTTACGAAGGTGTTGATGGGAGGGGTCGAACAATTATCCAACCCATGTAGGGCAATGTCGGGATTAATTGGCCTGCTGCTATCTTAGCTGATATTACCAATTCGCAGTTGATCAGTGATCATTTAGAAGGCGTGTATGCATGGAAGGGTTGCTGGGATCAATTTACGCTTGAGGGCTCTCTTAATCTGGTCTTATCTTATCCAGTAACAGACATAAGGGCGGATAATAGTCAGGTGTAGGAGGAACACAATCATCAATTGGAATCCCAGGATGCTATTCGGGCACAAGTTAAGATTCACCAACAAGATTATGTTTAATCTTCCCAGTCTATAGAGGATGTGGGGGTGAACTGTATGGATTTAGAACAATGGCTTAATTTGACCGAGTCTCATGTGGGAATTCAGGTAGATATTGAGAGTTAGATAAATTCTCGAAGAAGACCAACCAGGAGGAAAGCTAAGCCAAAAGAGGTTTCCCCTTAGATGTCTATTATGGTGTGGAATACAAGAGGGCTTAACAACCCTTTGAAGCAGCTCATGGTCAGGGATTTGGCATATGAGAAAAACAAATTTTGGTGGTTCTCTTGGAGACTAAAATAAAGGCAAAATATGTTTAATGGGGGCTGTCTTTTTTGGGTACTCATTAGAACACTTTTACAACCATTGCCAGTATTACAATGGCCGAGTGATTTGCTTATTTAATATTGAATGTATAAAAGTTACTTACAACAGTATTAACGACCAATTTTTGCATCTACATTATCAGTTGAAGGGATGTTCCTTGGTTTTTAAAGTTACTTTGATTTATGCTTCCAATTTTGCTTTCCAACGACCTAAATAATGTTCTGATTTAGTACATATCTAATCAATTATGCAGAATCCATGGGTAGTAGTGGGAGGTTTTAATTGTCCATTGAACTTTAGTGAGATTGAAGGTGGTGCTGGTTACTCACTGGGAATGGGTCACGAACTTGCACAGTTATTTCAACATGTGGATTTGATAGACCTACAGGGTACTGGGAGAGTTTACACATGGACAAATAATCAATAAGGTTGCTTATTGATTCTTAAAAAGTTAGATAGAGCCTTGGTAAACCACTTATGGTTTAGTAAATTTCGTTCTTCCTATGTACATTTTGGGGATAATAGTTTTTTCTGATCATGCATCTATACTTATTTAGAAGTTGACCGATCAGGTCAAAATGGGAGCCCTTTTTCGTTTTGTCAATGGTCTAAGCTGGAGGCAGGGTTTCATAGATTTAATTAGCAACTATTGGAGGCACAAGATACAAGTTTCAAGTCTTTTCAGTTGATGAAAAAACTTAATAATTAAATTTGCCCTTAAACAGTTTGTGAAGGAGAAGAATTAATCATCATATGAAGTAGAAATTGGCTGAAGCCCAAAAGGATTGTAACAGGGATCCTGTCAATTATAAGTTCAGGCACACCAAGGCTCGGAGATTGTAAGACTATCAACAGGAATTATTATACCAAAATTATGTTCTCAAGTAGAAAGTCAGGCTACATTAGCTCAAAAAAGGAGATTCTAACACAAATATAAAGTTTTTTCATAGCTCTCTATTGGCCAGGAGAAATGTTAATACTATCTTTGAGTTAAGGGATGATAGTGAGAATGTGATATCTGAACCAGTTGAGTTGACTAGATTTATTCGGGGTTATTTTTTACAGTTAATAGGTACCCTGTATAGTCAGCAACAATGTTTTAAGGTGAAAGATGTTTTTTGTCCTATTCTTACTCAAATGCAGTTGGATATGCTTATAGCTCCCTTCTCTCCTCAAGATGTTAGGGAAATGCTTTTCAGTCTTCATCCTTCAAAAGCTCCAGGACTAAATGAGTTTAAGGCGGGTTTTTTCCAAAAGACCTGGGAAATTACTGCCCAACTCTTTACTGATGTAATCTTGGAGTTCTTCTCCTTTAGTCGGATGTTAAGGGAAATGAATCATACCTTCTTATGCCTTATTCCCAGGAAGAAGCGTCCTTCTTCTATTAAGATTTTACACCCATTTCTTATTGTTCTAAAGTATACAAAACCATTGCTAAACTTTTGACTACTAGACTTAAAGCAATTTTGACAAAGATCATTGGGTTGGCTCAAAGGACATTTTTACCTAGGAGAAGCATAAGCGATCACATATTTCTGCTTCAAGAGTTAATGGGGTCACATATTTCTGGTAAAACTATTAATTGTTGTATGGTGAAGGTTGATTTTTTCAAGGCTTACGATACTCTTGGCTAGTCCTTTTTAAAAGCATGTTTGGAAGCTATTGGGATCCTATATATATTCACCAACTAGATTATGCAATGCATCTAGTCCACTTCTTTCAGTATTCTGGTGAATGGTAGTCCATCAATTCCTTTTACAACTACAAGGGTATTAGGCAAGGGGATCTCCTCTCTCACTCTTGCCATTGAAGGTTTATCTAGACTCATCTTTAAACTGGCAGAATGCAATGGCCAGTTTCAATTCCATTTTAAATGTGGAAATGTTTCGTTATCTCATTTGATCTATGCTGATCACTTTATCCTCTTATGTAAGGTGGATTCCAATTCTTTTTTAATGATGCCAAAGATGTTGGATATGTTCTCTGGTTGGTCTGGCATAAGGGTCAATGTTGAGGAAAGTGGTTTGTTTATGTCCTCGAATGTCAAGGATTAGGAACAAATTAGGAGATTGGTGGGGTTTGAGCTGTCTTCTCTTCCTTTCAAATATATGGGTGTTCCAATCACTCATAATAAGCCTAAATTCTCATATTTTGTTCCTTTGATTGATAAACTTGAAGCTCGAATCAATGCTTGGCAAAACAAATTTATATCTCTTACTAGTTGGTTGCTTCTCATTAACTCAGATTTAAATAGTATGCATCTACATTGGTCAGCTCATCTAGTGTTACCAAGAAGGGTCACTAAAGAGTTTGATAAAATACTAAAAGTCTTCTTGTGTTCTGGCAAAGTTGAGAATGGAAAGCAAATTGAGGTGAAATGGAGTGACATCACTATACCTAAGAGGTTAGGAGGGCATGGGATTATTCCGATCGTGCATATGCATAAAGTCATGTTCGGTAAACGGATATGGAAATTTTGTACTAACAAAATGACTATTTGGATTAAATGGATTAGTGAGTATTATCTTCGTAACCTCTGGTTATGGCAGCTGGATATTTCTAGAGAACACTCATGGTTGTTCAGGTATGTACTTAAGTTGAGAAGCTTTTTCTTCCCACTCATCAAATTTAGGTTGGGGGATGGTGAGAATATTTGGTTTTGGTTTGACAACAAGACCAATCATAGTCCTCTTATTCTCAAACCTGATTTTTCTAGACTCAAAATTAGAATTCCTATTAATGCTAGAGTCTCTACGCTTATCTCAAATGGAGAATGGGCTAGCAGTTTAAGAGGTTTTCACTTGTTAACCAATTATTTGCCTAGCATTCCTGCAGGAAGAAAGAAGGATAGCTTAGCTTGGATTCCGCACTCAAGTGGTATTTTCAACAATTGACTTGTCACCAGGTACTGGTTAATCATCTTGAAGTGATTCCTTAATTTGAGACTATATAGAAGCACAATCTAAATTGTTAAGCTGTTGTGTTCACTTAGTTAGTGTAAAAAATTAGGCTTCAGACCAAGGATAGATAGTTTGGTGCTTTTGACCCCATATGCACACTTTATAATTGCTGAATGAGAATAGAAATCGCTTTATTTTTTTGAATGTGTTTATACCAAAGCAATTTGGGGCAAAATTACGGTCATGTTACAATTACCTAGATATACCATTCAGTGGACGAAAACTTTGAATTTTCTTATACATTATGTCACCCACGTTAGAGCAAATGGTAAGATTATCTTGATTGCTTTTCATACTGGTATGTACTCAATTCCAAGGGAAAAGAATCGAAGGATATACAAGGTGTCGAAGAGAGCAAACATCTGCTTGCGGAGCATGTAGTCAGTTGAATTAGAGTTGCCTTTATTGTTAATGATCAACAACACTGTGTTTGTCCTGATCTGAAACTGAATTGGTCGCTATAAATTATCGACAATGTGTATTTTGGAAAGCAATTTTTTATTTGTAGCTCCCTTTTGTTTTTTCATTGTTATGTTTATATATAACTTTTGCTAAATTAATATTTTTTTCTTTAACTTTCAAAAAATATTATTTTTATTAAATTTATGATTTAATTTTGTAAGTTATGGTTTTGTTAAGTATATTTAATTTTTGTTTATTTTTTGAGATTTTTTCTTATTTAAATATAATTTGATCTACGTTTAACTCTTTAAATAGTTTATTATTATATTTGAAGACTAGTGCATCTTAATCTTTAAAATTTAAGACCAACGTATTTAACATTTTGAGGTGTTAAAAGTGTAAATTTTCACGATGACGTTTATAGTATTAATATTGGTAATGGAGGTTCCAAGTTGCATGTGTTAAAGACTTCAAGTGGAGTGTTTCTTTATATAATTAATTCCATCTATGTGACTATATTTTAGGTAGAAGTGAGCTTGCGATTCCCAAGTTGCACATCATATGCATAGATTCGCTGACGTGTATATATATCACCGAGATTCATTAAGTTGTGTCTTCCAGGTGGACGGCAACGAATAAACATAAATTGTTATAAAAATGGGGATCAAAGATCGAAATCCTTGTTTTATATCCTCAACAAGATTGCTTGCTACTCAGTTAAGTCTTCTTTTTAATAATTATTTAAATAATAAGAAAAAATTATTGAATATGATTTAACATTAAAAATTTTAACGCTTTACTTTTGTAAATTTCACTATCGATTCTTGTCGGAAAAAAGGAGTCCAGATCTCCTGTCTAATATTATGATGTCTTATTGTGTTCAATAAATCTTAGTCATCTATTCATGTGGGACCTGCATGAAACTCGCATGGGATCCGCAAAATAAATAACTGAAATTTTATGAGACAGAATAAGATAGAATAAAACTGGACAGAAAATCTGATCTCGGAAAAAAGATGTCATGTAGCCCATGTGAGAAATGTCTATCGGCGACTAACTTTTGCACTTTGCTTTTGGGCCACTGTTTCGAACACTAAACTACTAGTGCAAACAATTTTGGCCCGGATCTAACTCAACCTGTTCGAAGGTATCAGATTCGGTCCAAATTAACTACATTTCAGTGTAAACTCAAATTTTTTTTTTCCGAAACTTTTAGGATTCAATCGAAACTCAAATTGCTCAACCTAGCCTAAATCCCAAAAATATAAGTGAATATAAGATGGTTAATTGAAAGAAGCATTGGACTGAACTTAAGGCTCAGTCGGGCTTTGGACCAAGCTCAAGGAAGAATTTTGAACTGGGCTTAGACCGATCAGGCTCAATGCCATCTCTAGTCAAAACTAAACAACCTGATTTGTGGTAATGGAACAGAGGAGAAAATGAGAGAGCAAATTGCCTTAAATCTAAAAATATGTCCAGTTTCTAGCACTAAGTCCTTCAAAAGAAGAGAATCCCATCTGAATATTATTTATAACAATCTCAAATACATGGAAATACCAGGAAGAAATGCTACTACGAGAAAATAGCTTGTTTCTCGCAAGTTCTTGTGTCATATGAAGCACACTTTGAAGAGATTAAATCGATCAATCAAGGTATTTAAAAGACCCTTAGCCTGTCAGGGCAGAATTGAGAGCACTATGCACATCAACTCCAATTTGTGCTTCGGCTTTCTCCAGATCGGTTGAGGCTGAGCTCAGCTTCTGGGTGAACTCTGCAAGTCCTTTCTGAACCAGGCTAGCATCGATTTGATCAAGAGGTACAGCCTCAACTGCAATTATATCTGCAACAGAGTTGGCATGGATGAATGCAAAGCCGCTGCTAATGAAATACTTCACCACATCATTTCCTTCGTGGACCGACATCACTCCAGGTTTCAACTCTGCAATTGTTGATACATGTCCAGGAAGAACACCCATTTGTCCTGTTGTAGCTGGAATTATGACCATGTCAACCTAAGTAAAGTTTTTGAAAAGGTAAGACCTTCTGCAGTTACCTATCAAAAGCAATCTTATTTTGTTTTTCAAGATGCATGAACAGAAACAATCTACGAACAGATTTGAAATGTCAGAGATAGCTTAGCTATATCGATCAAGATAATTACTGGTTATTTAAAACGCAAACCAAAAAAAGGTTGCAACAAGAAGAAGGTTCGAACCACCAAAATGACAAGAATTAGATGATACAATTCCTCAAAGAGTAATATGCCTTTGGTAACAAAAAGACAAGGTTGATACATCCACTCAGCCCAAAAGCCAAAAAACACATCAAGGGACCTTCAATTCATGGCAATATATATATATGTATCCACAGGTGTTCAATGTTGTTGAAAGACTGTAGTACATGAAGATTGGAGTCCATTCGTCCCTAGTTTCTTCCCCAACCATTTCATTACCTAGCCAACTCTTAATTCTATTTAACAGCTACAGGATGGTAGAAAAAAGATGAGAACAAATAGAACTACAAAATAAATGCCTGCAATGGCCTTGGATGAGATAATACACATGTGAGGATATAAAGATAATGATGCATTGTAAAGTTAGATGGTGCGGTGTTATAAAAATTGCATAATTTATACTGAACCATGAAGTCGATCAAGCTCATTCATAAGTTCAAAGCTCACTCTCAAGCAACGAAAAACTGAAAAAACAGGTGTCTCTAATCAACGAAAGGTCTATAGCAGCATACTTACTCATACAAGAAGAACAAAAGCCATTTTCAAAGATACTATTAGTAAGACTGCAGCCAGAATGATAAGCAGCCTGCTATGAAAAAAGCCTGATCGATGATATCATAGAAGAAACAAAAGCGAGAAGGCTTAGTTCAAAGACTTGATCAAACTTGTCGAAGGAAGGATCTCCATATACTACCATATCTAACAAAACGAAAAAATGAAATGTATATGTAAGACATTGATCACAAATATAAATTGTAGACAGACATCAAGAATTCAACACAGATTTATAATGTCCAGAGAGCCAACTCGGTTACGATCATAAAATTCCGAATAGAAGATATATATCCCTTCATAAAAATGAAGTCTTGGCTTTCAAGCTAACACAAGAGCCAAAGTAAAGAGATAAACACATGAATACATTGGCACATTTTGATGCAATCCAGAAACTTTGTCAATAAGGCTAGCATACACAGTAGACAGGATCATTAATCTCTGGTAGAATCACATGAGAAGTGATGATCGTAACCCAATTAATCATAGCAATCCAACATCATATTGAAAATTGCCAATGTAGGATTCATCAGTAACTTGTTCAAATCTTGTTAATGACTGTTTAACCCACACGGAATCGTTTCAACAGACATGATTTACTAGATCATCAATTACAGAAAAAAAAATCAGATGCATTCAACAAAATTTAAGATCAAAATCCAGCAAAGGTATATCTAAACAGGACCACACAGAAAAGCACCTCTTTGCCGGACAACTCAGAGGCATAAGGAAGAACGAAGTTGACCGTAAGCTTGGTAGGGATTGTAGATGGAGTAGGAGGACGAGGCTGCATAAAAGAAAGAGGCGTCTTGGGTGGGTCCAGATTGGGGACCACTTTCTTCCACGCTTCCACGAAACTGGACTCTGCCGATTGAGTCGCCGACACATCGGTCGAGAAGGATCGAGCCCAAATGGGTCTGGAAAGGAGCCGCGTCGCTTGCCGGAACATCGTCGGTCGTTTGATCGCTCGGCTCTCGCAAGGTCGGAGGAGAGAGATGAGGGTGTTTCAATGGAATTTTGGAAATGATGGTGATAGGTTCGAACCAACCAGGGTTCTTAGCCAAAGGCCATTTTTCCTTTCGAAACGACGACGTCCTCCTAGCCAAAACAGAAGAGACAAGATACGTTGACTAATCTCTTTTGGGCTTTACAGTCCGTTACAAAAATAGAACAGTGAACATTCCAAAAGATAGATTTATATAGAGAGAGAGAGAGAGAGGGAGAGAGAGAGGGAGACTGTTAGCGGTGGTGACGGGCGGAGGAAACGGTGCATCAGGGAGTTCGTGGACCGAGGGAGCGTGGAGAGCTACAGATATTATGATTCTCGTAAGAGTGTTTTCGAGATGCTCAATTTCAGAGGTTATTACGTTGCCTGACTCGGAGCTGCAGGGTCACTCGCTCAGTTTCGTGCGGATTTCGGCGATCAGCCTGAGTTGGAACGATTTCGTCTCAGCGTCTCTCATCGTGCTCGTCCAAAGAAGAAGGTACATTGTACACATTGTCGTTTGGCAGCTTAGCGAAGTGAAGAAGAGAAAAGAGATTGCGCTTTTAGTTTATAGATTAATTTTGAAAAATTTTCGAGTTCTGTTTTCCTTGTAACAGACGGAGGTAATCTTCTTGGGAACAGACAAAGTCAGCCAATCAGCTATTCGTGGTGTTTATACTCGGATTACGAACAAGGAAACTGTAGAGGGCTTGATTTTGATATTGCAGAGCAAAATGACATCCTTTGCTCGTGAGCATGCAACTGCTTAAATTCCCTTTCAAAGTCCACATTTTTCATGTAAGACGCCATTTTTGCTGATTTATCACGCTCACTGACCTTTAAGCTGCAAGTTCTTTGCAATATCACACGCAACAACTAATTGAACAGCGTTCCTATTATCCGATATCTGTTTGGTAGTCAGATTACTGAGTTACTCTCAAATATCACCAAACATGTACTTCAACCTAATTACGAGATACTGACATTGGAGAACAAAGATGAGCTGTTGAAGAAGTACAATCTGGAAGCCAAGCAGGTAAAAACAGTTGAACTTAAGATTATATAATTAGGTTGAGATCATTTTTCAATCACATTCTTAGTTATGATAATGATGAAAATAAAGCAGAGTCAAATTATTCGCCTTTTAACCCAGTTGCCTAGCCTGCTTGAACTGACGCTATTGCAAGATGTCATGGAATGAAGAAGGGGCAAGCTGTGAAGGTTGCATACAATGAAGGACTTGCAGATTCTCACGTAACTTACCCTGTTGTTATCTGATGCTGTTGTTTCAATGAATGGAGTTTCGTGTATGTTTTGTTTAGGTTGATGTCAGTTTAGGCAACAGGGACAAGACTAACTATTATTTACTCTAAACTTGCAATATTTAACAAATTTCCCACCTGAGGGGTTAGTTCTGTTGGTGTTTGAGGTTCCTCAATTGTGTCTGACTCCTTGAGATGAGGAATTCAAGTCTTGGATGAGCATACATTTTGAGAATCTCCTCAAAGTTCTGCGGTTGTTGGTACAAAAAGTAGAGACAGGTGACTCAATCAACGATGATGTCTATTAATGATAATGACAAATTAGTTCGAGAATTGATCAATCCAACCCTATGTGAAATCGAATTTGGATATTTTAAACTTCCATTTGAGTTCAGTTGAGTCTATTGCTAACTCTATTGTTAATATTAGTTAGATAGAGTCTTGATTTACTTGAATTACATGCAAATAAGGCCAATAAATTAGGTTGGATTTTGGCTATACACAAACTAAAATTTTGTTACTAAGTTATGAGTTAGCTTAAACGATTCTATTATGTTTGAACCGGATTTCAATAGATCCAAAAGTCACTATTTATGATTATACACATACAAAACATGCCCAAAAAGCTCTGATCAGGTTCAGGTTTTGTTCTGGTTCAGGTTTCATATTAGATTCTAATCGTGAAATTATAGTCAAAAGAAAAAATCTTATTTTTGTTTAAAACTTAGAACCTTTTTTTTTGAAGTCCAAGTTTAAAATAACGTTGGTTTGATTTGAGCTAAATGTATTGACTTTGGTTTAGACTCGGTCTGGACTGGACTCGGGCCTTGATTTCATTTAACTGATTTAGGGCTAAGGCACTGCAGACCAACTACATATGCAGGCCCAAATGTAAGAAAACGGAGTTTTCTATTTTCTTTTCGTCATTTGCACCGCCTCAACTTCCATTCGACGTCGTATAGATTCGTTTTTGGTTATATATATATCTGTTTCAAATTTTTCTTTCCCTCCATAATCAGTTTCATTTTCTTCTGCTCCATATTTTTCTCCTCTCGCCTCCTTCCATTGTCAGTTTCTTTCACTTTTCACAAACCCTTCGTCGTTCAATTCTCTCGTCTCTCTCTCCTTTTCTCCATTCTGATACAGAATGCACGACCTCTCTCTCCGTGATTCTATTTCTCCATTTCTTTCATCTCTTTATTGCTGGATCTAGATCGTCGATGTTCTACGATGCAAGAAGCGATCACAAAAAGGCTGAGCAAAAATTGATGACGAACGAAGGATCTTGAGAGTGATGCAACATCTGACGTACGCTTAGGTATAATTCTGCTGAAACTTCAACGCCTTCCCCTTCGTTTGCTCTCTCTGTTCGTCTCATCTTTTATTAACCATTTCTTCTTTGTTTTTCATTGGCGATCACAGGAAAGCTGAGCTGAAACTGAGGAAGGACGGAGGATCTTGAATGTGATACACATCTGGCGTACGCTCAGGTATATTTCTGTTGAATCTTCAACAGCTTCACCTTCGTTCGCTCTCTCTGTTCATCTCATCTTTTATTAACCGTTTCTTATTTATTTTTCACTGACGATCGCTGGAAAGCTAAGCTAAAACTGAGGAAGAACGGAGGATCTTGAAAGTGATATAAGATCTGGCGTACGCTCAGGTATATTTCTGTTGAAACTCCAACGCCTTCACCTTCGTTCGCTCTCTCTGTCCATCTCATTGTCTCTGGTTTTCTATTAGACTTTTCTTCTTTATTTTCCATTGACGTTTGATGATTTTCTTTCTTCAACATCTTGAATGAAATCTTTGGTTTCTGTTGCCGTTCTTTCTCTCTAATGACGAAGGCTTTCGGTGTTTGTTCAGTTTCTTGATTTGACTTGTATCTGTTCTTCATTCCTTACTACTCGATTTGTTAGGGTATTAGTTCAGTTTTAGGAAAGAAAATGCACAAGAATTGCACTTAGGTAGGAAGGAGCTAAATGCATAGGCATATATGTTATTAATTAGTTTCGTTTTGACAGTGACAAGCTAGTGCATACTATTAAAAAGCAAAAAAAAAAAAGGAAAAAAAAACTTACACTTAGATTGACTAGTTTACAACGAATACTGTTTAAGATTTTGACTGATCGAAGGTATCTGGGAATAACTTTTTTCCAACTTCAACAAAGTAAAACAGGCGAAAAAGATTGAAGAATTCTGAATTCCAGTAAGTAGTTGATGCACATAGATTCATGTACAATACACCTTAATATGCACATATTCGACAGTCTATGTAGAATGAACAAGTTTACCTAGTGAAAAGAGGCATGATATCTTGCTTCAAAGTGTGGATTACACTTTATGTTAATCCTTCTTCACAACATTATACAAATTTTGAATAAAAACTTTATGTTAACTCTTCTTCACAACATTATACAAGTTTTGAATAGAGTCTTTGGTTTTTGTTATTGGTTACACATTATTTAATTTATACTCCTGAGGAAAGTTGATGAATGATATCAAGTTACTTTTAATAATGAGATTACAGTATAAATTTACTCGTTTGCAAAATAAATATGGATAGCAATGCTTCGCTACAGAGGGTTTATTCTATTCTAACTCAAGAGAATCATTTTTAATTTACAAATATAATAGTATGAACTATTATGAACCTCTGGAATATAAAGGACCTAGTCCCTAGTTTGGGTCTGTTCAATGGATCAGCCATCCTGATTTTTCAAATTCGATATAGCAAAGATTGTGCGGTCGACAAGGTTTCCCAAAATTTCTAGATAATTTTGTTTAGGGGACGGCAGATTTTATTTCTAAGGTCAAAAAAAGTTGAGCCTTCATTGATTATTGTAATTAATATTGATTAAAATGACGACGAAAACTATTTAACTAATAATCATATAATTAAGTGTTTCGTTCTTTACACCTATTAGTTTGGGACAAGTTCGCACATCGCCAATGTACCCTAAGAACTTCATTTTATAGTACAAACTAAAATAATTTGTTTAGAATACACTTGGCGAGAAATTTATTAAAATTTATAGAAGTATTGAATCGTACAGTCAGCGAAGTGTGCAAAGGCTGAATCCGAGCATAGAGAGCGCTGAATCCGCTGGGCTTATGAAACGCCACGTCCCAAGGTTTACAGGTACGCAGTCGGTCACATATTTCTTCGGCTTCTACCTTGTTTGTTCCTCCAATATAGAAACTTAGCGTAAATAACAAAATAAAGAATAAAGAAACAAGTTATGCTCAACATATTTTCTTGCCGAATCATAATTCCTATCTTTATAATATAATCTTTTTCGTCTGGATTCTTAAATTAAAAAAAATTATTTCTAGTATATTTTTTAAAATAACTGAATTAAGAACAAATTTAATATCTAAAATAAATTAATTGTAACAAGAAATTTACTAGTTAACATCTCTTTATAATGCATTATACTTTTAGATCCTAATTAAGATCATTCGTACATTTATCTTTTTAAATTCGAATCAACATCACTCCATAATATTTTTTAAAATTATAATTTTAGAGAAATGTTGCATAAAACTACAACTTAATATCGAATATAAATATGAATCAATTCAAAATATGAAATATAGGTATATATAAATATGTGCATTTTAAAATTAATATCAATTCAAAATTATGACTTTAGAGAAATATAGTTAAAAAATACAATTTAATATCATCTTTATAAATGTCAATTAATTCAAAATTAAATTTCTTAATTAACATCACTCTTTAATGCATCTTTTTAAAAATATAATTGTGGAAGAATAATATCATTGTTATAGGTGTCAATTAATTCAACATATGAAATAAAGGTATAAATACATATGCTCACTTTTATTTTTCATGTTCAAGTATAATTTGAAGGATTAGGGTGGACTTGAACTGTATTCCACTTAAAAATTTAAAGTCAATTTAATTATTAAATTTCGAAGCTGAAAACAATTTCGCATCTATAAAAACAAGTGTGCCATTTTCACGCTTCAAAAATTTTAGGACATCATGTTAAGAACTGAAACAAAGTGGAAGAGTTTCACACTAATTCTGGGAATTACACCTTACTCTTATTAAACAAACAAGGCTTATAAATAGCCTTTTACAATCTTAACAGAAAGAGAAAAACCAGCTCACGTTTACAACTAACCAACGTGTTAAATGCACAAACAAAAGGACCACTAAACACGTTTCCTAAAGACTAGGACAGACTAGGACTTATTCAAACTGAATACAAAAGCTTCTTAATAGAAACCTAAACTTTCTCTTCATTCCCTCCCTTAAACTAGTTCCCAATTGTAACTAGTTTAACTCAGGAACTTGACAAATTCCCAACTGACTCCGAGATCTCTGAAAAATATCCAATGTAAGGGGCTTTGTCATCACATCTGCCAGCTGATCTTGTGTTCCACAATGAGTCAGTTCAACAACTCCTTCCCGTGTGAGATCACGAAGGAAATGAAAGCGCACATCAATGTGCTTGCTTCGACCATGTAACACTGGATTTTTTGATAACTTAATTGTGGAACTGTTATCACAAAGGATTGTAGTACGCATGCTTTTCTCCATACTCAGTTTCTCAAGTATTCTCCTCATCCAAACAGCTTGACTAGCACAAGCAGCTGCAGCCACGAACTCTGCTTCAGTGGTTGAAAGTGTGACTATAGGTTGTTTTTTTGAGGACCAGGCAACAGCTCCAGATCCTAGCATGAAGACATAGCCAGATGTGCTTTTCCTGTCTTCTAGATCTCCTGCATAGTCACTATCTGTATAACCAATCAGACCTTCATGTCCTCCCTTCTTGTAAAAGACACCAAGTCCAACCGTTCCTTTCAAATACCTTAGTATTCTCTTGGCTGCCAGCAAATGCATCTCAGTTGGTTTAGCCATATACCTGCTAATCAAGCTTACTGCAAACATCAAGTCTGGCCTTGTAGCCGTTAAGTACATAAGACATCCCACCATCTGTTTAAACAACGTTTCATCAACACTAACTCCATTTTCATCTTTAACAAGTTTACAACCTGGAACAATGGGGTTTTGAACTGAGTTGCTGTTTTCCATTTGAAACCTTTTCAATACCTCCAAAGCATATTTTTTTTGGCAAATATAAATTCCATCCGATTTCTGCAATACTTCTATGCCAAGAAAAAACCTCATTCTTCCCAAATCAGTCATATCAAACTCCCTTAACATGGATTTTTTAAACTCAGCAAACATCAATTCATCATTGCCAGTAAATATTAAATCATCTACATATAAACTGACAATGAGAATCTTACCTCCCTTATTCGTTTTAATGAACAAAGTATGTTCACTATAACACTTCTCAAAACCTTCACTTAAAAAGTGTGCTTCAATACGACTAAACCAAGCTCGTGGAGCTTGTTTTAGTCCATAGAGGGCTTTCTTCAATCTGTATACCTTCTGAGGACTGTTCTTCAGCTCATAACCCTTAGGCTGCTCCACATATACTTCTTCATTAAGTTCCCCATGCAAGAAGGCGGATTTGACATCAAGTTGATAGAGAGTCCATCCTTTCTGAGCTGCTAGAGCCACAATCATTCTTACGGTATCCATTCTTGCAACCGGTGCAAACACTTCTGTGTAGTCTATTCCTTGTTGTTGTACATATCCCTTAGCCACCAAACGAGCTTTGAACTTGTCCACTTCTCCATTCTCCTTGAGTTTGGTCTTATAGACCCACTTCACTCCAATCTTCTTTGCGCATGCCGGAAGATCAGTGAGTTCCCATGTGTTGTTTTTCTCTATAGCCTTTATCTCCATGTCCATAGCTAACCTCCAGTTGTCATGCTTCACTGCTTCTTCAAAAAACACTGGATCTGCCGAAGCAAAGAAAGCCAAGTTAATATTTATACCTTCTTCCTCTGAAAGTCCTTCCCCACTAACATAATCTCTCATCCATCTCGGGGGTTGTCTAGCTCTTCTTTCATCAGAGATGGTCGATTCTCTTCCATTCGCACCCATTGGTTCGTCAGTGACTTCTTCTTCCTCACTTACAGCTCCATTATTCTCTGCATTTACTGCATCATTATCCTCTTCATCATCCCATTCCAGATCAGCCAATACATGTTCTTCATAACTCCTATCCCAATTCCAAGACTTGTCTTCCTCAAATACTACATCTCTGCTGATTACAACCTTCTTTGCAGCTGGATCATAGAGTCTATACGCTTTAGATTCGTCACTTACTCCCAATAACACACAGGTGAAGCTCTTTGCATCTAGTTTTGTCCTTTTTACATCAGGAATATGAACATGCGCCACTGCTCCGAAAACTCTGAAATGCTCAACTGAGGGTTTGCTTCCACTCCAAGCTTCCTCAGGTGTTTGGTTCTTTACTGCTAATGTGGGACTCCGATTTAGAACATATGTTGTCCAGTTTACTGCCTCAGGTCAAAAAGTCTTGGGAATCCTTTTCTCATACAGCATGCATCGAACCATGTTCATTATTGTTCGATTTTTCCTCTCAGCTACTCCGTTCTGCTGTGGAGTATATGCTGCAGTCAATTGCCTCTTGATGCCATGCTCTGTGCAAAACTCATTGAATTCCAATGAAGTGAATTCTCCTCCTCGGTCTGTTCTCAAACATTTTATATGTCCACCTACTTCTTTCTCAACATAACTCTTAAATCGTTTGAACATGTTCAATGCTTCGGATTTTTCTACCAAAAAATAAGTCCATGCCTTTCTAGTAAAGTCATCAATAAAGCATATAATGTACCTCTTGTTGCTATTAGAGGTTGGAGAGATTGGTCCGCAAAGATCCGCATGAATAAGCTGGAGCTTTTCTATGGCCCTCCAATTGCTCTTCTTTGAGATTGAATCCCTGTGTTGCTTCCCAACCATACAATTAGTACACACTGTTGATGGATTCTTGAATTGAGGTAGCCCATGCACCATTTTCTTGAACTGGAGTGTCCTCAATCCTTTGTAACTCAAATGTCCATAACGGCAATGCCATAAATATGCCAAGTCCTGCGTGGAAGTGTAAAGGCAGGCTGGTTTTGGAAACAATGAGTTTGCTAGCAAGACAAACATCCGATTTGTTGTCATTTCAGTTTGTATTATGAGCCCTTTTTCTGGATGATAAATTTTGAGCTTCCCATGTTGAATGAGAATTGTCAACCCTTTTTCTTGTAACTGACCAATGCTTAGAAGATTGTTCTTTAGTTCAGGCACAAAAAATACTTCACTGACAACATGTGTAGAGCCACTTACTGTCAATTTCACGTTGCCTTTTCCTAATACATCCATTCTTGTGTTATTTCCCAGCTTTACCTTCTGCCTGAAGTCCTCATCTAGATCGCAAAACAACCTTTTGTTTCCACACATGTGGTTGCTACATCCAGAATCTAGAAACCATACATCTCTTCTTCGAGCATCATTCATCTCCACATAAGACATGAGCAGCATCGCTTCTTCTTCTTCTAATTCAGCATAGTTGGCTTCCTTATCCCAACTTGGACACTCAGATTGAAAGTGTCCAAGCTTGTGACACTTATAACACTCTACTGTTTCTTTGTTGTAGGACTGGCGGCCTCTCCCTCGTCCTCTGCCTCTGTATGTACCTCGACCTCGTCCTCTCGCTCCAAACCTGTCTTCAGAAGTTATCTTGAGTGCATGTTCTTCTCCTGTATGTCGCTGGAATTTCTGCTCATGAACAATTAGAGAACTCTGCAGTTCATCAATGGAGAGTTGATCGATGTCTTTAGATTCCTCGATCGAGCAAACAACATAATTAAACTTCTCACTCAACGATCTAAGTATCTTCTCCACCACTGTGACATCGTGCATCTGCTCCCCATGTGTTCTCATCTTGTTGGCCACTGACAATACTCTGGAAAAATATTCAGAGACTCCTTCTCCAGCTTTCATTTCTAAAGTCTCAAACTCTCTGCGGAGAGCTTGTAGATGTGACCTCTTCACCCTAGCACTCCCTTCATACTTCTTTTTCATAGACTCCCAAATCTGTTTGGAAGTATCCTTCACAAGAATGGTCTCCAATATAGTTCGATCTATGGCCTGAAAGAGATAGTTTTTAACTTTCAGGTCTTTCAGCTTCAATTCTGCTAGCGCCTTTTGCTCTGCTTCTGACTGCGCTGCTGCACTCTCTGGCTCAACATAACCAGTTGCTACCAGTCCCCAATATTCCTTGGATCGCAGGAAATTCTCCATCAACATGCTCCAATGGTCATAGTGACCATCGAAGCGAGGAATAGCTGGCTGTACAAAAGTCCCTTCGGTTGTCATCTTCTTTGCTGCTGCAAGAACCTCAAAGCTGCTGCTTTGATTTTGTCATTCCCAGTGGGGGCTCTGATACCAGAATGTTAAGAACTGAAACAAAGTGGAAGAGTTTCACACTAATTCTGGGAATTACACCTTACTCTTATTAAACAAACAAGGCTTATAAATAGCCTTTTACAATCTTAACAGAAAGAGAAAAACCAGCTCACGTTTACAACTAACCAACGTGTTAAATGCACAAACAAAAGGACCACTAAACACGTTTCCTAAAGACTAGGACAGACTAGGACTTATTCAAACTGAATACAAAAGCTTCTTAATAGAAACCTAAACTTTCTCTTCACATCAAACATTATTATGTTATCATTAGACTTGTAAATTTATTTCAGTTTAATTTGATAAAATGAATTAAGTCCAAAATTAAATAGTGTGAGTTTGATAATTAATATATTGATCGCCATTTGAGATTAAAAAATAAGTTTAAAAATTTAAAGATTTGATATAGTTTATATAAAAATGGAAGAATTCAATCTAGCTACAATCGTTTTAAGTTATAATTATGGTCCAATATTTATTTTTTATAAAATAATATTAATATTGTATAATATTATTGCAAGCAATATACTTTTTAAACAATCTTATGATTAAAATTGCAAATTTAGATTCAATTTGAATTTTAAATATATTTCCAACGTTGAATTTTGGATTATGTACTAAATTTAAAAGAATTTAATTAAAGCTTAATGAAATACAACTCAACTTTAGTTTGAAATTTTAATTAAATAACATAATCTTATGTTTAAATTTTATTTTGTGTATCACTAATTAATGAACTGTATATTAAAAATATTGTTGAAATTCAGGGATTATTATCAGTGTTTAGAATTTCGTTCCGTTCCGGCCGGAATGTACCGTACCGGCCAAAATCCGGAACGAAACAAGCCTCATCGGTATCGGCCAAAAATATCGGTCGGTACCGGTGGTTTTCGGTCGGTACCGGCCGGTACCGTCGGTTCCGGAAAATTCCGGCCGATACCGTAAAAATTAAAAATCCTAAGGATCTAATTGCAATTTTGAAAAAAATTTTCTCCTCACGCCGTCGTCTCTCCTTCTTCTCTCATCTGTGCCGCGCCGCGCCGCCTGCTCCTCACCGTCGTCCGTCGCCTCCTCCTCGACCGTCACCTCCTCCAGTTGCGCCACCGCCGACTGCATCCGCAAGCTCCTTGCGACACCAGATATCGCAAAACAAGCAACACAACAACGCAACAATCAACAAATCACAGATCTGGGGTTTTGCTTACCAGATCTGGGTTTTACTGGCCAACACCTAACATAATGAAGCATCATTGGGCATTTGTGGGTGCTTTACTGTCTCCGTTAGCTTTCTCTCTCCTAGAACATCAATCGCATGTAGATTCGCACAAAGAAGAGAGTAGAAATAGACCCCCTACTCGACGAGTCCTCAACCTTTTCTTCTGCGCACAGACCCATTAGATCTGAGAAGCCAGCCACTGCAACCCATTTTCAGTATCCCATTAAATTGCAATTTTAATCTTGTTTATATATATATATACACTATAAATTAATTAATTCAATTAAATCAAAACATATTATTAAAGTTAATTAATTTATTATTTTTAGAAAAGTAGATTTACGAAATTTTTTATATATTAGAAATCAGTAATTTTCTTTTTATTAAAAATATTTTTAAATTAAAATATCTTAGTAAAATTCTATAATAATTGGATTTCAATAAAAAGTTTTACAGACGTAAAGATTAACACTTTGAACTTTGAAGTGATTATATGTTAACATTAATGCAGTTTTGCTTTATATATTTAATAACAATATATTTTATATAATTTC
>JANZLX010000009.1:25242402-25254602 GCA_025531955.1 Erythroxylum orinocense
TCGTTGTTTGGGCATGTACATATTCTTTGGATTTCTGTTCTGAGATTTCTGATATGTAATATATGTGTGTGATGTTTTAATTTTGATTGTTCTGTCTTGGGTGGCATCCATGTATCCTCCCAGGGGGTATTTGGGTGTTACAAAATTTGCAATTTTCATCATAAAAGATATAAGTTTGAAAATTGAAATATATCTCCAATGTTGAATTTTGGATTACGTACTAAATTTAAATTTTAAAAGAATTTAATTAAAGCTTAATGAAATACAACTCAACTTAGTTTGAAATTTTAATTAATTAACATAATTTTATGTTTTAAATTTAATTTTGTGTCTCACTAATTAATGAACTGTATATTAAATAAAAATATTGTTGAAATTAACGCATTATTATAGTTAATTAGCTGCTAATAGTCATTAATTAATTGAATTAAAATTTTTAAATTTACCAAAATTTCAAATAATTATTTATTCAATTGATTAAAAATTAAGAAAATTACATGACAAATAATATTATATATCAATAGAAATTAAAAAGAAATTTTTTTTAATGCCATTTAGTGCTAGATTACAAGAAAAGAAAAGAAAAGTACCATTTGCTCGTAACCCAGCTTCTCTGAAGTGGTACGCAGCCTATCAAAACGAAGGGAGTGGGGGAAAAAAAGAGGAGAGAGAGACAAGTGATCATGTCAAATAAGAGACCACAAAAGGTACGGTGAAAAGAAAATTTTGCAGTTCTAAGAGATAAACGTACTCTAATAGCTTGAGCATGTGCTCTAATCTTCCTTAATATTTGCCTTTTCTCTTCTTCCCTTTTCAAGTCCAAGGTGTAGCGAAATCGACGACAAGCATTAAGCACAAGAGCCGCTTGCTACATAAAGAAAATATTAGCGCAAAAGTCATCAAATCAGCAGGACTTTGAACTCTTAATCAGTAAATCTGATCTAACATTCATATCCTCCTAGTAGAACAAGAAATTACCCTCCAGCGGCGAAGACGGTCCATAGAGGCGTTTTTGGTGCTAGGCATGTCATGGTCGAAAGGACTGGAGGCGTCGTCGTCGTCAGGGTTTTCATGGTTGAAATCGGTGGAGTGATTGCCTCCGGCCTCCCCCTCCTCGTCACGGCGGCACCAGCAAGGCGAGCCCTTGAATAGATTACCCATACGTTAACTGTCGCAGGAGAGATGGCACCGTTGTGTTAGTCTTTAGCCTCTCTCCGATTCTATTCACCGTTCACATATGAGACTCGCTTTTACTCTCTCTCTCTCTCATAAACCCAAGATTTATTATTAACTTAAAACATATTAACAAGTTTTTTATTTAAAAATACTCTTGAAAATTTTATTGTAGAAGAAGAATAATGATTCTATTTATTTGTTGAAATAAATGGTAATTATTGATTAAGAATAGGAATAAAAAGATCTTTAAATTATTTACCAAAAAAAAAGATCTTTAAATTTTTATTTCATACGGATAAAAATTTTTAATTTTATTTTTAAGACTCCAAGTTTGAAATTTTAATTAAAAAACAGAGTTTGATTAAAAATATTGTTAAAAATCATAAATTGTTTTAGCTAATTAACAGCCATTAATCTTTAATAAAATTAAATTAAAATATTAATTTTCCAAATGTTCAAATAATTATTTATTCAATTGATTAAAAATTAAGAAAAATTTGAAAATTTGATGATTCTTAAGACCTTTAAGAGATTTGACTTGGCTAATATGTTTTTGAATATTTAATGTAAAAGAATAATGATTATATTATATAAACAATATAAAAAAGTGGCATTTATCAATCGAAGTTGGAAATTTTTATTCATTACTATAATTTTCTGTGTTAAAATTTGGTTTATATCTCACTAATTAATGAATTAACTATCAGTTGAATAAAAATATTGTTAAAAGTCATAAATAGTTTTAGTTAATTAATTTTCATTACTCCTTAATAAATTGCATTAAATTTCATTTTTCCTAAATATTCAAAAAATATTTATTCAATATATCAGAAGTTAAGAAAATTTTAAACTTTGATGATTCTTAAGACCTTTAAAAGGTTTAACTTGATTCATATTAACATAAATTTCTTATTTAAAAAGTATTTTCATTTAATAAATTAATATAATTTTATGTGTTAAATTTAGTTTATATCTTAGTAATTAATGAGTTAACTATCAATTGAATAAAAAATGTTGTTTAAAGTCATAAATTGTTTTAGTTAATTAACTGCCAATAGTCTTTAATAAATTGAGGTAAAACTTAAAATTTCCAAATGTTCAAGTAATTACTTGAAAATTAAGAAAATCTAAAATTTCCCAAATTCAAGCAATGGCGATATCAATTTTGAAAGTTTATGTATGAGCCAATTTTGCAAGAATTCAGAACGGATGTGGAAATAAAACCTATTCTCTAGCCTACTCCTATTTTTGCTATGGTGATATTAATTTTGACAGTTTGGTTCTATAAATGAAGTTAACTATAACTAAAATATTTGGTATATATTTAGCTATAACCTCTTATAATTGATTATACTTTTTAACATTTGAAACTCCAATTTATTTAATCAATGTTTTAGATAAACATGTACTTTAATTTTTAATTTTCTTGGTTATTTTTAATTTTTGTTTTTATTTTTAAATAAACCAAAAGTATGTTTAATTGTAATTGATGTAACTATAATTTATCCTGAATAATTGAATATTTAATAAAATTTAGAGATATATTAATTTTATAAAATAATTAAATGAATAGTTTAGATTAATCTTAATATTTATTAATAAAAACTATTATGTTTTCTTAAAATAAATAATTAACTAAGTAAAAAATATTTGAAAAATAAAATTTTCTTGTTAATATATATTTTAATTATTAAATTTATTGCTATTATTTAAGATTAAAAATCCGGATTTATTTAAGAATTTTTTAAAATTTAAATTTTAAGTTAATTATGAAATAATTAAAATAAATAAATTATATTAGTTATAATTTTTTGTTAGTAATTAACATTAAATAGTTGAATAGCATAAATGATATATCAAAGTTAATAGTAAATTAAATTATAACAAAAAAATAAGTAGAAACCAAGAGAGTAGTGGTGTCACAGGTGTGGCACTGGATAAGAATTAACTTTCCAAGGAAACATGAGGAGATATACGAAAAGCTCACTACAATTTTCTAACTATAGCATTGTTCTCGGTTAAGCAATCTGTTACAGCATAGGCTAATGCTATAAGTCGTATAGAAGCAATCAAGACATCATTAGCATAGCATCACGAGCTGTGAAGTTTCAAAGAGAAAAATCATAAGATTACGTAAAAAATACAGCAAACAACACGTTTTAGAAGATCAGTAAAGAATATAAACAAATCTCTCTTATTTTAGTTTATCCATGATATATAACTCCTTTTCACCGTACTTGAAATGTTAAACGATCTCGTTTTTAACGAAAACTACTGATACTGATACCTTTTTCGTAGCATATGTGACTAAATAGTCTAAATTAACGATGTCATAATTCTTCAATGACAATAACTTTACGCCATATACAAACAAACAAAAAAACAAAAACAATTCTAGATCGCAGTCGCAGCGCCCTAGATCAATATTAAAGGTGGAGAAAAAATCAGCAACAAGAAAACATCAGTAATGTGTCGCTTGATCTGGAGATGAAAGATCTAAACGAAAAAGAATCAGAATACTTACCATACTCATATCTGATTCTCATTTCTTCGCTTCCCGTCACCTGATTAGCCGCGAACGGAGGATTCCTCCATTTCATTCCAGATCCTGACTAAATAATCCAAAAACTGTTAGTAACTAAGTTACTCACCATGATCTCATCTTGCTTTTCTATAAAATCACACAATATTTTCATTGCAACTCTAGATCTAGAAGCTACCTGCTTACGTATCCGATTCTCAACCTCTTTCTTTTGCGTCCTCTCTCCCTTGAGTCACTTGAGAGTAGGGAGTGAATAGGGCGCGCAAGTCAAACTGAAAATTCAAAACCTATCAGCCTTTTTATAACCCTAGAAAAGTCTTGTTTTTCTTTTTTATTTTAGAAAGTGAGCGGTTACTACTATGTACAATTACCTACATACCCTTAAACCAAATGAGCTAGTTAAAGGTGGAATTCAAACAATCGGCTTGTGGGCCGTCAATCTTTTTCTCTCTCGCCGAGATGGATCTAGATCTTTCTTTCTTTTCGAAGAAGCAGAGGACCAGTGTCTTCTAACTGTAATCAAAGCCCAACGCAATAGGCTGTGAGCCTGTCGATATTTCTAGATTGGGGCCCAACCCGACTAGAGCTTAACTTCTTATAAGACAAAATAAAGAATTTCATATTGAAGTTAATGAATTAAATTTTATTTGACTGAACTTGAATTATAATTTAAATCATTATTTGAATCCTATCTAATTAGAATTTAAATTTGGATTGACAATTTTTTTTACAAGAATTGAATATAAAAAATAAATCAATCTGACTTGTAATTAAATGACTAAAATCTAAAATATTAAGAAAATTCTGTTCAAATTTAAACATTAACCAGATCAACCTACTTAACCGTAAAAAATTTAAAAGGTTTAACTTTTTGGATCGGTTTTTAATTTTTTTTGATATAATTTAATTTTATAATTTTTGTTATTAAAAATTAATCAATTTTTAATTAATTAGTTAATTTCTGCAAATTAATAATTTCTTATAAATCAAAATAAATCAAATAAATTTTATTTAATATTTTACCAATCTTAAGACGATGGTTGAACTTTTTAAATCTTAAATCTCTTGTTTTACCGATTTAACTTTTATTCTAGTAAGATCCTGCCCGGCAAACTATGCATTTTATTTTCACGACCATTTGATCGATGAAAATTTTTGTTTGGACATAAATTGAGGCACCGACAATCTGATTTTCCTTTTGCTTTCTACTCTCTGTCATCAAGCTATGCTTACAGTTAGTTCCTGGATCGAAAACAGCTTCATGAACAGACAATCTTGTAACAGTCCTGAATTCTCACAATCTAGCTATTACAAAAGCTCAACTAGTCATCTACCAAAGCTTAAACGTGCAAGAACGATCTAGACATAGTGAAGTAGAATTCTGAAGTTCAAGAAACAGGGCACTTCTCCCTACACAAGAGGATGCAAGGATCAAAATCCTCCGATACTTATTTAAGGTGGCATGATGTTTTCATCTTTTTCACACGCCTATACAATATATAGAACAGCACACAATGAAGAGTCGGTTTAGTAGGAAATTCCAGTCAGTGTTTAGAGAAAGAGAATAACACTTCAAACAAGCATGCTTTACTACTTGTCACCTCCGGTCGATACTCAGAAGTCCACAGTTGAGGTGTTCGAGCTCTGAGGATCATCACATTACCAGTAAATCAAAAACATAGACAACTGAAGCATCACAAAAGCATAGAAGAGATAAAGGAATGAATTACCCCTGTCATGGAGTTCATAGGAGTTTTGTTTCATTGAGTGGCTTCAACCTCTCTAGCTCCTGCAGGGCCGTTGTTAGATCCATTTTCTGACATATCAAAGCAAATATTGGTTTTCCTCTGACAAATAGACTGAGGATCATCTAGCAGGCAAGAACTTTTGGATCCTTGTTCTGAGATATGTTTCATATCCTGCAGATGTGCGGCCGACAGTTTTGTAGTACCTTCTCTCTTGTGCTCGAAAGAGAGCTTGGTAGAAACAGGTGATTCAGGTGTGCTGGGGTATTTTCCAGACAACTCAATAGGCCTATGAAAGAGCAGGTGAGCCACTGTTCTGTCAATAGGATTTGTCTCTGTTTCTACCTCAGGCATCTTAAAATTTCTGTAAAACAATATGTTCAACAAGATTTATTGGCGTTAGTGATCCATTTACCCAAAAAAGTGGACCCTTTTTTATTGAAAGTGATAAGTACACTGAAAGGAAACACCATAGCAGAGCAAATTAATTGGTACTTCAACCATGTATCTTTCTTCTGAATTCCAAGAACAGAAAACACAGGATGATAATGGCACCTGAGAGATCTAATTTGGTTTGTAATAACTTTTTCATTAGCAGAATTATAGCTATAGCAGCAAAGATTTGAAAAACTACAATCATGAGAACAACATTAAAGAAACTTAAACCTGTTATGGATAGCACTTTCTTCCTTCACAACTTGCTCATCCCTGCCACTATTGTTGGTACTGCTAGTATCACTAGTACATTGTCTTTGCAATGCACTTTGAGCCAACCGGAACAAGCTATCTCTTATACAAAGTCTGATTCTGACGTTCAACTGTGGAAAAAAATTGGCTTGGCAACATATTCATGACTGAATTACTCAACCAGGTAAACAATCGGCATACAAGTCAAGCATACCTTTGCAATTATATCTTGAAGCTGGAATAATACGGTGTCCTCTAATGAAAAATCATTATCTGTCAAAGAGATGACACTGGAATCGTCATGTTCTATAGGTGAGCTTGGGTCAAAAGGAGGAAGAGTGCTTAGCTCCTCAGATTCTATATTTGCAACAATGGCTCCCTCAACATCTTGCATTCCATTTTCTTGAGAATAATGTTGACGAATGGGCTGATTGCGACAGGCCACTTGATGAACAAACTGTTGCTGTTGTTTCTGGATTGCAAGCAGTGCTTGCATTTGCTGCCGTTTTCTCAACTTCTCAATTTTTTCCCGAGGTGTCATGGTCTGGCCTTTATCTGTAGAATGTGCCATCTTCTTTGCAGTATCCATCTTACCTGAAGAAGCTTCATAGCCAGAAAGCAAAGACTGAGGATTGAATTCCCTGGAATGAATGTGAGACATGATTGGCATGGCAGTATATGGACTTGTTACACCACCATAAGCAGAAGGGGCAACAAATGGGTTAGAGATCTGGTGGAACTGTAATGAATTGGCTCCCTGTAACTGCTTGTGTTCGCTGCAAACCGTAGAGGAAGAAGATTGCAGCATCGGGGCTACATATTGATTCTTCAATTGAGTGGAAGAGGTTTCAGGTGAAGACCAATTACCATGTATATCTTGGTACATGATATTCTCCTCCAACTTTTTCCTACTTTTCAAGAATTTCTTTTGCTTATATACCTGTTCAGATTAAAAGATGATGACAATGAACAAACAAAAGTTATCCTGAATTGATGGGGAAATCACGTAAAGTCTGTAACGTGGAAGATCAACTTTCTCAATAAAGTGACAGTTGATTTGACTACATATACAACTAGGAAGAAGAAATAAGACTATCGATAGGTATCAGATTTCGTAATGGCTCAGAAGGATAGAACTATTTACCTTAGAAGCCAATTCATTTGGCAGAACTGTTTCTTCTGAAGTAAGCTGACAGTTTGCTGAGCTGTTATTTCCAATGTTGATCAATTCTGTCTACAAAACACAGGAGATTAACTTTTCACATATTCCCAGCTTAAGCAATAAACTAGTATACATCGCCTGATCAACCAAAAAAAGCTTAATACCTGCTCTTCAAGTAATGGTTTACTTGCATTTCCAGAATAATGAACAAGATCCGGGATTTGTTGCACACTCTGCGGACCATGAGTTAGTGGATCATTCAATTTCCCATGGTCAGGGGTAAAAGGCTGGTCATCTTCAAGATACTCTGTTTTGATTCCGAAATGCTCAGATGTACTTCCCAAAGCGCCAATCTCTAAATTTGGAGAGTCCACAGACAAGGGGAAGGGCTTTACTGGGCTGTTAGTTACATCTTTAGAAGAAGACCATAGCTCATCGGCACTAGGAAGGCTTACACTGCCAAACATAGAATCATCATTTCTGCAAAATCATCACTTGTGAGGATATTAAGTCAGATCATTGAAAAAGAAAATAATATAAAAGTTTGGTATCAAAGCATCATTTTTGAGGAAGGATGCCAGAATCCTACAACAACCGAAGCTAAATTAACTCCTAAAAAAATTTATGCTACTTTCCAAAATCCTGTCTTGTAACAAAAGCTTCTTCACAGATTTCAATCCTTAGTAATAAAATTCACATAACTACTACAAATGGCATGAATCGTCTCCGGATAAAGCAGTTAAGAGAATGGTAACTCAGTTGAATTCATCATTTCTGAAAGATTTTGTGTTCTATGAGAAGAAAACTTGATATTGCTCATTACCTGAAAATTTGATCAAGATCATCAAAGCTTCCAATGTTAGCCCACCCATAGTCAACAAAATCACCTTGTTCTTTCGCTTCTTGGGGATTTTGAAACATTCTAGTTACATTATCAAGTTCAGCTATCTCTGCCATTAGATAAGTGTACTGTTAGACTGAAAAGATCGTGCAGTATATGATCAGAGTACTTTTATTCTTTACACATCTTACCACCTCTTGACGAATCAACCATGGATGTATTAATCAAATTGTTAGATACTGAAGCATCCATCGAATCTTGATCAGTTTTGACAGCATGAGAGATAGGTAAGCCATGCCAAGAATGCATGCCAGATCCAGATGCAGACGTTCCTTCACTGATCTCAAAGTTTGAACTGCTCTTGAGCTTTGTTCCATGCATATCAACTTTAGTAGTGGATACCTTCCGCCTAGTGGACTTGACATCTTCTTCACTCCATTGCTTCCTTTTGCTATAATTGTCAGTTGCCTCTGGATAGGGCACAATATGGTCATCACTCTCACCAGCCTCACCCCATATAATATTAGTAAGCTGAAAATAATGGGGCATGAAACTTGTCACCATTACGTGACACGTATAACAAGAGAGACATGTCTGACGGCAAAAAATCCTTAATAAGCACAAAAAAAAGACGACGGAACACATGCAGTCTAGTATCTGAGGGCATTTATGAGTCACATGTGACATTGTTGCAGAAAAACTTTTGTCACCTCTACTGTCAAAGCAATTCGTTCTAGGCTGTCCAAGTGATGGAGTTCATAAGACACAACCGAAACAATAAGGTTATAAAATAAACAAGTCAAAGGCTATTATCCTTGTGACATAAAAATGTGAAGTAGGGAAATGCTCAAGGAGTAACACACTCTGCATACCACCATTTTCCACCACTGTCCAGAGTCTCTTCACACTTTCTTTCTATAGGCAACTTATTTCTCAAGAACCACTTCTCCTCCGATCATTTACAATTGGAAACGCGAATAATAGTAGAAACATGAATTCTTATTTCCTGACACCCAGAAGCTTGTCTTGAAACCATTTCCTCACCATCTTGACTTTGAAAACAAAACTACAACATATAAACAAGATTTCAGGTGCCTCTGAAGTGTTAGCAAGTACTTGGCACTCCTATTATGAGTCTTAGCTAGCACTTTGGCCAACGCATTCACTAAAGTTGGCTATCTGAAGTTCACATCATTCCCATCTCCTCAATTCCTACCAACATTCTTTAACGAAATTACTTTTTTTCTCCCCTCGAAATTTTCTTTCAAGCCCTTCCAGCTTTCCAGCACTTCTTTACATCTTCACCTCAAAAGTATCGTTGAAACAAATTTTCAGTTCAACCACCTTAGATGCCCCAGTAGTGGTTTAACAGTTACTTAAAGCATATGCCCCCTAATTGCTAGGTTCAAGCTTCAAAATGAAGTGAAAATACATTCTCAACACTAAGCATGTGATTATATATACATTATTCATTGATCTTCCTCTTTACTGTGTTTGCTTCTTTTTCAGTAACTCCATATCAAAATTAATCTTCAGAGTCCTAAATCACATCATTGATTGCCACAAACTTCATTAAGAAGTAAATTCAATCTTCAAGTCTAGATAACGTATTGCTTCCCAGATTGCTTACTGAATTACGCATTTTTACTATACCGAGAGTTCAATCAAAGTTTCTAAGAGCGGCTAAATCCATTGATTATCCCGCTTTTCAGTTTAACTTGAACATGATATCGCCTTACAATGGCCCTCAAGTTTGGGCATATCGTAAACTTAAGCCCCCCAAACACTAATAGATAAAACAGTTAAAGACAATTTCTTGATCAAATGATTAAATCACTGGAATCTGAAATCAGGCCATGACCCCTGAAATCTTACGCTTAGAAGAAGGAAATAAACATCACCTATATGTTTTCCGACAGAAACAAAAGTCTTCAAGTAAAATCCTGTTCATTTCTATCCTAGGATTCTTCAAGCACATGTATTCAAATTGTATCCAGACAACAAACCATCAACCTTTTATCTAATTCTCCCTCAATTTGCTTGCAGAGTTCATGTTTTTAAATAATAAAAAAGCAAGAAAATCCCACCAAAGTTCAGCTTTCTCACAGGCTAAAAAGCGAAAATTTCATAATCAACCTTGACAAAAGAAAAGAAACAAACAAGCTTACCTCTTCGTCGTTCCAATCAAACATCTTTGAAATAACCACAACCGACCTCGAAACGATAATTCAAATCAAAGAGACGGTAGTGAATTACTCCAAACATCGCCAGTCTTTCAACAACCTTAACACAAAGAAAGAACAGAGCACACAACAGAACTCCTAAACTCTCAAAACAACGTGAGACAAGTTTGTACTCAGAACTCAGATTACGAGGAAGAAAGGTCAAAGAAAGAGAAAGCAGAAGAAGTGCGAGACATCCAAAAAGAGGTTTCAGTTAAACCAAGTTTTCCAGAGTAGATGTGACCAGACCAGAGAGAGAGAAATTTTCTGGTGGGGTCCATCTCAAGTGACGTTCCGTAAAGGTAATGGCTGCCAAGTGGACACGTGTAATGCCGTGTATCTATAGTAGTGGTTGGGAGAGGGGCAGATCTAATACTGGAACGTGATTGGATACAGCTTGCTTCGATCTGAATTTCATTTACAATTCATTTCAACTTTGTGGCTGAGATTGTTCGACGAGTCGCTATAGTGGTCTGAATGTGGGACCCAGTTACCAAGTATTCTTCATTCCTGTCCAAGATTTTTCCTAATTTTACCACATTAAATATTAAATTCTATAAGTGGGCGGCAGGATTACATCACTTAAATTAGACTTATAATAAAGTTTTAGTACCTGGATTAGGACGTTGATTGTGGTTAGCATAATCCGGACGATAATTGTTTTAGTAAGACTCCAACTATCATTATTATTATTTAAAAATTAAAAATAATTTGTTAAATACTTATCAAAATTTTAATATAATTAGTCTCATTTACAAATGTCTACACATAAAGGGTTAACTGATTTGACCAATTTAACAATAACATTTTTGAACAGGTTAATTTTTTAGTTCAGTTTTTAACTCTCCAGTTTAATTTAGTTTAATAATTGTTATTGTTAAAAATTGATTAATTTATTAATTAATCGATCAATTTATATAAATTAATCAATTTTATAACTAAAATAAGTTAGTTAATTTTTATTTAACAATCTCCTTTTTTAATTAAACTTAAAATTTGTTACGAGTAAGAATAGTTTTTTAAAATTATTTTTCAGATTTTTAAATTGTATTCAATCTTTAACTGATTTTATGACGATTTAATATCAGTTAAACCTTTTAAATATTAAGCTAAACACACAACAATCAGTCTCTATGATAGAATTTTGAACCTTTTCACTTTTTGATATCAAATTATTCTTTTTAATGATTTAAAATAGTAAAAATAATTTTATAATAAATGAAAACATTTTGTATGATAGATAAATTCATTTGAGATTTCTTGTAATTTAATTTTACCTCTTATTTCTTATGTATTTAATTGTCACTCAATTATTTGTATCTATTTAGAATGATATAATATTAAATTGTTAAATTTTCATATAACATTATTTTAAAATTAGAAATTGACAAAAATTAATAAAATATGGTTAAAGTTGTATAATAACAAAACAGTACTATAAATAAGTCATCATTTCAAAATAAGATAATTCAATAAAAAATGTAGATAATAAAGAGTTAAATCTAATTACACAAAATTTTTATTCTAATTATTTGTAGCCAACGTTTTGACATCCATTCTGTACCGACTGGTACCGGCCGAAAAATGGTACCCGGATCTCATCCTCGGTACCGGCCAATTTCGACTTTATCGGCCAGTATTTAAAATACCTGTCAAATACCAACCGGTACAGGAAATTTAAAAAAATTGGGAGACCTTTTTGCAAAATTTTCAAAATTTCTCTCCCTCCCTTCTACCTATCCTTCCCACCTTTTTTTCTCAAAGTTTTTAAAATAATAATAAATATTTTATTACTAATAATAATTATAAATTAAATAAAACTTAA
>JANZLX010000009.1:25262773-25273239 GCA_025531955.1 Erythroxylum orinocense
TAATCATATTAAAGACTAGGGGCATATTCGTCATTTGTACTATTTTCTGTCTCTGTCCCCTACAACCAAACACATCTGCCCTGGAGACGGAGACAAGATTCTCTGTTCTGTCTACCATAAACCAAACAGCTCTCTGTCCCCAATTTCTGTTCCGTTCCGTTCTGTTCCGTTTTGTTCCGTTCTGACTCCAGCTATCAGAGACGCTAACCAAACGCAACGTAACTTATACGTGGAATTCAAACATGTGGAATTCAAACATGTCTAAGGTTAAGTCACCTACCCCAAAATCAAATGACGATTACGAAAGCACTCACCAGCCTTGGAGCAAACTGATAAATGGATTAAAAAAATAATAGAAATTGTGAAACATAATAGATTTAAAAAAAGTTATGTTCAAATTCGATTGCTATGTTTCATTGAAATTCGTAATTAGAAGAGATAATCGCATAATTCTTGTGTATTCAAAAAGTATTTATGATAACAAAATTCGGAAATTTAAAATTTCTATTAAATAAAATTGGTTGATTATTAATTATTAAGAGATTTATCAAATATTAATAAAAAGAAATTATTAAAAATCTTGATAATTATTGTGATCGTTATAAATTAAAATATTTAGTCATGATATAAAAGCCATCAAATTAATGACTGGGTATTTTAATTTGTTTTAATTTCATGGCTATTGATTTTTAATTGCTTTATGACCGTTGGTTAGGTCAGTCGTGTTAGGCTCAAGCTCAGACTCAGAACGGTGCATGGGTCGATCGGCCCATCCCTTGATGTTGCCCTAATTCCTGTAGGTATTAACTATATAAATTCATTACCTCATCATAAAAAAGGTACAACTTTCAGAACCCTACTATTCTTTGTTCCTAACTACCAAAATTCTCACAAAAAACTAACTTAAGCGTTGGAGGGGCCTACCGGCAGTCAACCCCCGATGTGCCTTATTATTTTACAGGTATTTCTGTGCTAAAGTTAACTAATCTCTTAGATCCAAGTGGCAATGCTCAGTCCCACCAAAATCAGATAGAACCAACCATCATTTTCAATCAATCACAACTTACTTGATGAATAAGGCTCTCTATTTTGCAAAGATTAGGGAGCATTATCAATGTACACAACTTTTTTTTTTTCATCTTTTACAAAAAAAATGTTGTTTCCTTTACTCGAATCATGTACTTTTATGGTATACAAATATTTTAATTTATAATAATTATGATAGTTATGAAAATTATAAAAACTATTAATTAGTTCCATTTTTTTCTTAAAACTTAACAGGATAATATATTCCACGATGAAGCCTTTAAATTTACATTTCAGTACAATTAATAAAAGTAGTATATAACTCAGTTTTAGAAAGTTCATTTCAAAGCTGAAAAACAGTAGCAGAAGTAGTAGCAAGGTTTGCAATACCTATTCACATGTTTCAACAAGCAATCTTGGTAAAAAGGCAGAAGGGTCTCTTAACTACGTGGTTAAAACACTATCGTTGCTCAAGTTGTTCATTTTCCTGGTTACCTAACCTGACAGGAACTATGCACTTGATTCGTCAGGAAAAAAAAATCCTAACGAAGTAAGTATACCTGACAGGAACTATGTATATGATTCGTCAGAAAAAAAAATCCTGACAAGATAAGTAACGCCCCATGCGTGGGAAGCGTGAATTGGCTGGGTTTAACCTGCTATATAAATAAGAAGCCAAGAGCTAAATCTATCATCATCATCCTGAGAATCACTTATTTCCAAGTGAAAGTTACGTAGAACAAACAACGATGGCTGCTCTCATTGCTCCTGAACAAAACGTATCTGTTGAAGACGCTGAAGCTCTCTACAAGGCTTTTAACGGTATAGATTTCTTGTTATTCTTGACTACATGTCTGAAATTAAAAGGTTTAAGTAAATCTTTATAAATATTTATGATATTATATTACATCTTGAAGATTTTTAAACATTATAACACTATTTAGAATTATAATCGAATTAGCTTTCTGTTATATGTAAATTATCAAATTAATCTATATAAAGATGCAAAAATTTTGCTAGTTAATGCTTAATCATTGATGAAAGTGTGACTTACACCTGCAAAATGGTAAAAGATAATAATAATAAGTGAGTCCAGATCCTCTGTCCAGTTTTACTCTGTCTTATAAAATCTTAATCATTTATTTTGCGGATTCCATACGGGTTCTATGTGGGACCCACATAAATAAATAGTTGAAATTTATTGGACACAATAAGACATCATAATATTGGACAGAAGATCTGGACTCATAATAAGTTAATGTTGAGATGAAATCAGCCTTTAACCTACTATTTTTCTAATAATTTTTATTTGAAACCCAAGCTAACTAAGACAGGTATATATTAGCCAAATCGTTAGCTGGTGGACAGATGCTGAGTAACGCACTTTCCTATGTTATCTTTTTCCTATAAGATATAATAATTACAGTCCAAATCCAGGTTATTTAATTGCTTTGCCGTGAAGATTTAAAGTAGCAATCAGTGTATTAGGTCCTATAAATAAGAAAGTCATTTACAAGACTCATTCAAGTTTGATCTAGCCTGAGGTTACAGAAACTAGAGAGTCTTTGTGTGATAAGATACTAGAAAATGGCTACCATTTCTGTTCCCGAAAAAGTTTCTTACCTTGAAGATGCAGAAGGCCTCCGAAAGGCTTTCGCAGGTTAACCTGCTTGCCATATCTCCTGTTACTCCATTCATTTCTTGGTTGGATCATCCAATCTGTTTAGGAACCAAATCAAGAAACAGTGTTCTTGTAGTAATCTAAACTTCAACTGTTGGTTTTATGTTTGTATCTTTTTCCAGGGTGGGGGACGAACGAGAAAGCTGTTATTTCGATCCTGGCACATAGAAATGCAGCTCAAAGGAAAGAAATCAGGCAGGCTTACCATGGACTGTATCAGGAAGATCTCATCAAGCGTCTCGAGTCTGAGCTCTCTGGGAAGTTCGAGGTTGATTACCAGTTTCCTGAAAAGTTATAATTACCAATCTTTTGTTTGATGATTCAGTCTTTGTGATAAGCTAGTAACAGGATCATCCGTGGAAAACAGTGTTCAAGGTTTTACAAGATTTTATTGTGACACTAACCAAGGTTTTGGTTCATGTCTGAAACAGAAAGCGGTGTATCGGTGGATATTGGATCCGGAGGAGAGAGAGGCAGTTCTGGCTAACGTGGCCTTGAAGAAAGCTGATGATTTTCATGTCATCATTGAAATTGCCTGTGTCCATTCTGCAGAAGAGCTCTTAGCTGTGAGGAGGGCTTATCAGGTTCGCTACAAGCGTTCCCTTGAAGAAGACATTGCTGCACATACCACCGGCGATACCAGACAGGCAAGTCACTTAATTTTCACTTGCAGTATCTAAACATTTGAAAATAGGAAAATCTAATTTAAAACTTGCTTGATAGAGGTCAGGAAGTAGTTTTGCCGATAAGTCAAGTTGTTTGGTTACTTAAAAACAATATCAGTTTGAGAAGTGAAATTGGAAATACTTTATTTAAGAGAGATTAAATATGAAATTCAACTATTCAAATTTAATTTTATTAATTTTAAATTAAATCATATCGGATCAAATCATTTCTATTTAAAATAATAATTTGATATATACTTTTTCATAATTTTTGAATATCAAATAAAAATTATATTTAAATATAAAATTATTAACTTAACTTAAATGTACCGATATATAAGATTTAACTTTCTCTTTGTATCGTTACAAAAATATTATTTTCGTGACTTGAAACTGTAACTTTATAGTTATAAAAGACCAACCGGTCAAGTTACTCCAAGACTCACTCTTATAGGGATCCGATACTTAATAGCTATAGATTGGCTAGTGAAAGCGAGACATATTTATCGTCAGGCTAATAGGACTGCAGATTAGCTAGCCAATTACGCCAGTTCACTTGAACTTGGCATTCATATATTTCAAAACCTGCCTGTGGGTTGTTTATCTATCTTATTAGAGGATATATCGGAAGTTTATTTTCTCCTACTAGTAACATGAATCCTGTATCTCTCCTTTTTGGATTAAAACAAAAATTATAGTTAGTACGTTTGGAACTCTCCGACTTCAGCGTCTCACGAGACTTATTCGGAGATGTTGTATAAGACATGGGTTTTAATGCTTAAATTTCATTAATCTTGCAGCTTCTGGTTGGACTAGTATCAGCATATAGATATGAAGGTCCTGAGATTAATGCGAAGTTGGCTGAATCAGAAGCTGAAAAGCTTCGTGGCGCATTCAAAGACAAGAAATTTAATCACGAAGAAGTTATCAGGATCCTCACTACAAGGAGCAAAACACAGCTCATGGCAATTTTCAACAGCTACCGAGTCGACAATGGAACTTCCGTCACCAAGGTAAAACTTAAATCAAATCAATGGTTGTTGATCTGAAACTCATATCAGATTCAGGATCAAATCTGTCTAGGTTTGTGTATAATAGGATCTGCAGAGCGAGCCTGCCGATGGATTCACTAATTTGCTGTGCGTAGCAATTCGATGCCTCGGTAACCATATCAAGTACCACGAGAAGGTGGAATCTTCTCGACCATTCTTGATCATTCCGATCTTTGTTTGAATTTCAACGGACTTACCCTGATTTACACTGTGACCTATAGGTTCTACGCAATTCCATCAAAAGGGTCGGGACTGATGAGGAAGGGCTGACTCGAGTGATTGTCACAAGAGCAGAGAAGGACTTGAGGGACATCAAGGAGCTGTACTACAAAAAGAACAGTGAGAATCTTGATCATGCATTGAAGAAGGAGACACATGGAGACTATGAGAATTTTCTGCTTGCTCTGCTTGGAAACGAGAACTAAGTTACTGTTATAAGCGTCTTAGTGTATGTTAATGAGGAACTTTGCTTCCCCTTTTATGCGTGAAAATTAGTCCAGTTTCAACCTTTCCTATGGTATTTTAATGCAGTTTAAATAATTTTAAATAAATTTCTTAATCTTTTAAATCAGTCAAAGTATGCCTCACTTTATGCTGATACAGCTCAAACACGAAGGAAACAATTTCAAATTCAGACAGTTTTGGGACAATGTGTTGAATTAACTTGTCTTGAGCAGCCTGTTGTAATGAAAATGGTAGAGGAGCTAGCAATGACAGTGAAAGTGAGGAAAAAGAAGAAGCTGAAGGGAAAACCGAAGGTTAGGTGCAAATGGAAATTGGAATGGATGATTTTAAGCATAATTCAACAATATATGAATCAAAGCAATAAATATCAAGGTCAGATGAATGTGGATCAAATTCAGATGAAGGAAATTCAATGCAAAAGGGAAGCCGAGGAGAAGATAGTAGCATATATGTAAAAGTCCAAAAGTACAGATTGAAGAAAAGCACAACAGAAGCCAGTTAGTTACTTTAAAGGAAGTAACCATGAAGGAAGTAACCAGAAGTGCAGAGAAAAAACCAGCAGAAGGTTGAAGTAATTGTCAAGAAGTTTAATTAGTAAAATCAAGCTTAGTGTTAATCCACAACTGAAAAACAGATCTACAAGTCAGTCTTTTGGAGTTGGAGAATCAAATTACTGCAGAAGAATTAATTATTGTTCTTTTTCTGTTTTTGCAAATGTTGGTTTTAGTTACACTAAAGAAAAAAATTGCTTACTTTTGTGTTTTGTCAAATTTAGAAAAGTCAAAACTAGTTAGTCTTTACTCATCAGATTATGCTTTTATCCTCTAATTTCTAGTTGTAGCAGAAAGTTGTAGAGCTATTATAAAGCTAATTCTCATCATTTTCGTATGTAAAGTGGAAAAAAAGAAAACCTTCAATACAAGATCATTTTCTTTCAAGCTTCATTTTTCTTTATGTTTCATTGTTGTTTTTGTTCCAGTAGAAAGTTCAAAAGTTGAATATTCGAAGAAGTAGTTTGTGAGTTTTCATTTTGTTTTTTCAGAAGTTGATTCTTAACAGAAAAATAGCAGTAGTGGTAGTTCTCTGTTATGCAAAAATTGGAAGTTTAGTTCCTTTTTTTAGCATATGAGAGTGAGAGACACAACCATCCTTCAAATACAAAACTTTTCAGTCATACAAACACCACCTTGTGAGAGGAGTTCGAATTGTATTTCACTGAAGCAATATTTTACATTTTAGTTACAAATTTGTGAACAAAGTTGGCAGCATTTTCTGCTAGCTGGAGTTGGCGTGAACAACACAGAAGGTGTTCGATCATTTTCCACCAACAGATTTCAAGCTTGACAGGTTGATAGCTGAAGGAGTTTTCTTCCATCATTTGAGTGCTCACTTTCTAGACAATGTAATGGTTCTGAACTGAAACTTCAAACATATCCAGAAAATCTAGTATTTGGAAATGCCGGAGTTGTCGTTCAGTGATCACTTTATCTCCAGATATCAGGGAAAGTAACAGATCCTTATAGTTCCCATTCGTTCTCTCTTCAATTTTCTCGGAAAGAGGAACTCCATACAAGTTGCTGTATTCTCTGATCTCCTTCAAGCTATTTGAATATATCTTTTTATCATATTCTATTAATTTTTTAATTATAAAACCACCTTATATAAATTTATAAATTTTGAATCTAAAATTTAGCTTCACAATTTTATAGTCAATATCATAGAAGAAAGTCTCAACTTGATATTGGGTCGACACTTCTCAGTTAAAAGTGACATTTAAGTTTAGACTAAATTAAGCTAAAAATTAAGAAACCTGACCTAATTTAACCAAATTTTAAACCTTGTTCAGGCTTTTAAGATTTTGGATCTCTTAAATTCGACCGACTTTAAATTTAAATTACATTCTTCAAATTCGATTTAACTTCAGGTTACGTTTAAGCTTAGGTAAAAATTTTGAGATACGCTCAAACCTAGTTTAACCCAGCTTTCCCTGATTCATTGTAAAGGTTACCTTGTCTTGTACTAATTTGAATTTGAGAATTTACTAAAAAAGAGTTAAGAATCTCTATGAATATAATTTTGAAACCGGACAAATGTTAAATTCACATCTTTATAAATACGACAAAGCAACTAATGTTATTACATTTATTTGAAACATACAGAATTCTCATTTTTTACGTTGATTATAAATCTGTAAAATACAAAATGATAATGTTCTGACGCCATTTGTATATAAAAAAGAGAAAATGCATTAAATTGAATAACAGATTTTATCTTAATCATTAAAATTATTATTTGGTTTTCAGGAACCTATATTGAAATTTGCAGCACCCCAGATCCTGCGGAGGAAAGTTGGTAACAGCAACACGCAGTAAGTGTAACAGCAAAAGCAAGCACTAACTTTTTGAATATTATCAAACTTTGGCCAAATATATATTTCTTAATTTTAAAAAAATTAAAATCATGCTATTTTACTCAAGACGACGCTGTTTCATTAAAAAAAAATTAAGCTTCAAAACAAATTGAAAAGAGCAGCTCAACCATTCAACTTGTTAAATTCAAATTATTATATGTATGAATATGCATTAAATAAATTCTCAAATTGCATTCAATCATTTTTATATTTTTGATCAGGTTATTATAATATATTACATTACATATTTTTATACATTTATTTATACGTATTTATTTATATAAGAATAAGAATACTTATTATTAGAACTCTCCGAATCCCACTTTTCAACTACACTCTTATTGTAATGGCAAAGCTCATGTGGGAATCTATTGGTTGGGATTTTACATTCAGTTAGCAACAATAAAAACTACCCTAAATTATTTAACAAGGTAATTATATTCATCCACTAATAGCAACATAACCAGTAAGATAATAACGACAACAACAATAACAATAACAATAACTTGATCGTAAAATCTAGAAAGGTCGAGAAATACGCAAGCTTACCGAGAAAGGCTGTCTTCGGACCCACATAAAAATAGCATAACCACTAAAGCATTAAACCAAAAATTCACTAAACCAAGTAAGCTCCATTCTAGCTTTCTTATTGATCAATAGCAGCAAAAAACTACTTGAGGGGTGAGAGACTCGTCCAAAAGATTTCATGTCAGATAATAAATTTAGAACGAATATAATTACGCACACATTTTATTCAGACCACAAACTTTTGGAGCTGGACTTGCAAATGCTAGAAAATTTCCAAAACAGAACTAACCAGCATAGCCAGACTCACACATCCTAAGTGATAGATATATAACCTGAACTCGATCATTAGAAAATTATATCCTCATCCTTCCCTGATGCTGCAGACAACAAATTGTGAGCCGAATTCATCGAAATACCCTTCTGCAATGAGACTTTCTCCGCAAACTTTTCCTCTGCAAACAGCTTAGCATCAGCAAGTTGCCTCTCAATTTCCCTCTTTTTGTAACCCTGTATCTTCTTTAACCTGAAGAAATCCTCCCTCTCAAGTTCATCCAACTCCCCCTTAATGTAAGTAATAGTATTCTCCAATTTTGGCTTCACAACATTCTCCAATGCATTAACCCTCCTATTAGTGGTCTTTATTGCCTCGTCAAGTGTCAAGAATGATGTCTGAAGTGAAGCAAGCTCAACAAGAACCTCAATTGCTTTGACATAAGCCGCTCGACAGGCCTGCACCTGTTGGCCACCCCTGGCCAGTCCAGTTAAATCGTTCTTGGTCTCGCCTTCGGTGAAATACTCAAACTTGGGAAGTTTCACACCGGCAACATTCTCTTGTCGAGATCGGACTTTAAGAGATGCTGTCTGAACATTCTCCAGTATACTGTGCTTGATGTTATCACCAGCCACATACTTGGCTTCGGTCAGTGCAAATGATGAGGCTTTCATGATCTCCCCCATTGATTCTTTGGTGGACACAATCTTCTTCAGAATTTGACGAAACTGGACGGTTAAAGCATCGCTCTTCTTCTTGAGAAGAGCGTGACCTCTGGTAGCACCAACAAGTCGAGCTTTCACAACTGCAAGCACTGTAACAGTTGGAACCACGTTCAAGCGCTGTTCTTGACTCGACATCTTTCAGAACAACCTACGCAAGCAAGAACAAATCGAAACACTGTAAAAAACCCACCAAACGAAACACAACACGGATTCCGTTCCATTCAGTTCTTAGATCTAAACGGACATAGATCAGATATAGTAACGATTAACACAAGATTCATCAGCAGTTACAAACCCAAAAGCAAGAAATTAGAAGAGGAAGAAAGAACAATCTTTCATCCATTACACGATTTCAATTTCATTTTCTCAAACATGATTCAAGATCCAAAACCAAAAGAATGGTAATAATTTCAACAACAGGGAGATTGATAGAGTCTTACCTGTACAATCAGAACGAATCGAAGCACGATAAAATCCCTGAGACCGAGATTTTTAGGGTTTGCTTACGAGAAAAAAGAAAGATTTGCTCCAGAACCGTGGAAGAAAGAAGAAGCACGAGTCTTTAATTCCAATAATCACAAATGCCAACTCAAGCCGAGAAAATAAAACTAATTACTAAGTCTAATTGTACAGATTTACGCAATTATTGAGTTGCTTGTTGTTTTCTGACAACAGATTAACGTGGGACTCTTCGGAATCGCTAACTGGCGGGGGTCGGTTGGGTTTGGTTTGGTGGAATACAAATGGTCCTGATTGATGCCTATTGATGGGCCGGACCTATTGATTTGTCAACAAGTTCGATGGACTTCGGGCTCAATGGTCGCCCACTGTACTCTTTCAAATAATTTATTAATTACATATTTTTTAAAAGTATATTTAATTAAATACATTAGTAAAAAAATTTAAAAATTCAAATGGTCTAAATTGAAGACTTCTTCACAAATTGAATTGAAAAACATAAAGAAGATTAAAATTGGAAATAAAAATATTTGTCTTATTTTAATGCATTGAATATTATGAAATTTAGAATCAAAAGCACAGTGTTATCCATTTCTATTACAAGGTGATAACTTTGTCTTTCCAAGGGGAGGTTATGTTTTTGGCAGAGAAGATGGTGGAGTTTTGATTTGCAAAGGTTTGTTTCATGGATCAGCTGGTTTAATATATAAAGGTGATGACTTAGAAGATTTTTTTCAGGTCTAAGATTTGAGGATTTCGTGGATTTGGGCTTGACGGTAGTAGGATGAGTATGTTGTCTGATAAAAGGATATTTCACTTTGAATGTTTTCGCATAATCAGCAGATTCAAGATATGTTGGTGAAAAATAGATGGGTTGGATAACTAGAAAAAATGTGTGATAAGCTTCATAAATAGTCTTGGATTGTTTATTTTCCATATCAACTTCCATTTTTTAAAATATTTCTTTCACCTTTTTGAGTTTAGATGAACTTCCAGTCCATTACTTCAAGCTTGATGGAGAACTTATATACATTAGTCATCATCGTAGATATTTTGTTTAGAATGTAGATTCATCCATGTGTAATTCAGATTGTAAGATCTGTGATTGCGGCTTATCTTTCAATATTAAAATTGATCCTCGGAAACCGGTCAAATAAAATTTGTACCAAGGATTGCAATACAGG
>JANZLX010000009.1:25292193-25304174 GCA_025531955.1 Erythroxylum orinocense
CTGCATGTGAAATTGTGGAATATCTATAATATATGTGATTGTTGCATGGATTGGGTAACTGCTTGAGTATCATTATGCGGTACTACTAAATGTGAGATAGTCAAATATCTGTGGTATTTTTTACTGCTGCATGAATTGAGTGAACCATCGATAATGGTCCCTCACTGAGTTCGCAAAACTCACCCAAAATTTGCATCTATTTTTCAGGCCTTAAAGAGTACCCTGTTAGACATGGGAGTATGCCTACTGCATGCAAGTGAAAGCTAGAGATCGGGGTCAGTTCGTGTCTGCATTAGTGTCATTCCTTTTTTGTATAAAATTGTATTCCGCAATCTTTGTAAAATGATGCTTTGTATTTATAGTGGGCCCAATTTGGTTGTGGATTTTTTTTGTACATTTAATGGCTATGGTAAATTATTGTTAAATGCTTGTAATAACTGAAAATGCTTCCTTTTAACGTGGGCTCAAATTGTCTACTGTGTTCCGCGCGTATGAATGTCTTCAAAAAAAATTTAGACTGAGTTTTATCTGAGTGATGCAGCACGCCACCCTTGCGGAGCACAGACTCGGATATCACCATCGATGTCGGGTTCGAGTCACGCGAGAGTGGGTGTTACATAAAAGAACTAGGAAAACTAAAGTATTTCCTCGGTATTGAAGTGGCATATTCAAAGCAAGGGATATTCATCTTTCAACAAAAATATGTTACAGATTTATTAATGAAAACTGGAAAAATTAGGTGCAAATTGATATCTACTCCAATGGATTCAAATTACAAACTTGGAGAAGCAAAGGAAGAACCGGCAGTGGACAAGAAAATGTATCAGCGACTAGCGAGCAAGCTAATATATTTAGCACATACTCGACCAGATATAGCACATTCGATGAGTGTAATCAATCAATTTATGCACAACCCAAAAGAATCTCATCTTCAAGTTGTCTACCGAGTCTTACATTACTTGAAAGGCAGTCTAGGTAAGGGAATATTGTTTAAAAGGGGCCATACACTATCCTTAGAAATCTACACAGATGCAGACCATAAAGGATCTCCAGTTGACAGAAGATTAACAACATGCTACTGCATGTTTTTTAGAGGCAATCTAGTTACACGGAGGAGTAAACAACAAATCGTAGTAGCTCGATTGTCAGCAAAATCCAAATTCAGGGCTATTGCACAGGGATTATGTGAATTATTATGGCAGAAAATCATTCTTAATGATTTAAAAATCAAATGGGAAGGTACTATAAAGCTCTATTGTGACAACAAGTCTACAATTAGCATAGCACATAAACCTGTACAACATGACAGGACAAAGCATATTGAGATTGACAGACATTTCATCAAAGAAAAGTTAGAAGAAGGACTAGTGTGTATGTCTTATGTTCATTCGGATCATCAACCAGCAGATGTTCTAACCAAAGGGCTAAATGCTTCAAGATTTCATAATCTTATATGCAAGTTAGGAATGAAAGACATCTATTCCTCAACTTGAAGGGGAGTGTTGAAGAAAAGAGATTTAGATAAGATCAATCTTATGGGATAAGATTATTAGAAACAAAAATGCCTATAATCAAAAGATTTCTACTATAGACTTCTAGATATATTTTAGTTCATATTACTGCCTATTTTTCTGCTGGTTAAGTTGTATATATATATATATATATATGTATCCGTGTATATTAAATACACAAGTTTTTCCTGGTAATCTTAAGAAAACTGAAACCAACTTGGTGGGTTTGGCTTGAAACAGCATTTCAGGACTTAGAGATGAGTTTCAAACGACTTTATTGTCTGATCAAACTGGGTCCAAATGGGCGTTTGAGCAACTAAACAGACATGAAGAGTTGTTCAAAGGGAATTCAGAAGCTTTTGCTTTTGCCAGTTGGCTCATGTTTCGATTCAAGGAAATCGACTTTGGATGGGGAAAGCCTGTTTGGGTTGGATTATTCGGAGAAGTTAGTCCCAACAGACTCGAACTTCACGGTGTTAAAAGAAGTTGGAAGAGGCAACGCCGTGGAGGCTTGGATGACACTGGACGATAACATAATGACTGCGCTTGAACAAGACCCGGAATTCTTAGAATTGGCCTCCCTGAATCCCTCCATTTTAACATCAACAGAAGCTGAAGGTTCTGTATTGCTTGTGTGATCTTATATATTCATATTGGTTATTTAATTTGACCATTTGTTTTATTTTTTAATTTAGTAAAAAAATTATTTGTTTCGATTTTTTACTTTGGTTTTTTATTCTAATTTTAACAAAATTATTAAAACCAAAGTGATTTTTTTTTTATTTTTTGTTTCTATTTTCTTATAATCTAATTTATTATTAATTACATAAATTATTTATCTATTTAATTTATTAATTATTAATAATAATTATAAATATTGCCATTTAATTTAATTTTGTAATTAATTGAATAAATTTAATTCAATAATTAAAATATATTTAATTTTTCTATAAAAATTAAAATTTTATTTTCATAAAATAAAATAATTTTATTAATATTTTGTTAAAAATATTATATAAAATGCTAAAATAAATTTATTAAATTAAAAATTATTTATTTTAAGTTTTAAAATATGTTATTATCACTAATAAACAATATAAATATTTTAATATTAACAAAATTTAAAGCTGAAAATCACATATTAAAACTTAAAACTAAACAGCAGCTTATCTTTTACAAGTGTAGTATTAAATAATCAGTACTTACCATCATAATCAAAATTCTAAACTGTGTTAAAACTTTGGTAATGAAACATAATTAATATTCTATATATATATATATATATATTCTTAATCTACTTGATCATACATAAGAGATTTTAATAAGTTTTTTGATAATTTTCTTACATTCTAACAGATAACTCCTCAAAATAACATATTGCATAAACAGTTTTATCTGCCTTATAGTTGCATTCATTACAGATATAACTGAAACAGGGTTCTTCAATAGCTGAAGGTGTTAGTTTTACATGTCCTGTTTATCTCTAAAACTACTTTGATCCTTCAACTATTCAGGAACGGTAAGAAATACCATCTATCCAACACCAATAAAAGAAGTTACTTCTACAGATTCCTGGTCTGCATCTTCGGTCCCTGACCACTGGCAAAATCCTACAAATCGAAGTGCGTACCAATTCTTTGCTTATACAAAGCAGAAGATGGTCGTATTCGCTCTAGGATACTTCTCGATCCTATATAACCAAGGCACTGTACGGATAAAATCACCCCCAGTAACCCGTCTTTCACCTGCCTTTCCTGTCTATACTTTGCTTGTGCTCGTTTATTGTGGCGTACATGTGTGCTATAATCGTGTGCCTTGCTGCTGAAAAATCGCCCTCCCAGCTCAAGTCTTCCAGTTATCATCTTCAGTCACTATTTTGAGTAATCTGCTCCTCCATTGCAGCTTCTTCAGATGCACGTCCTTCAGATGTCAAACCCTCATTGGATTGTTCCTCGAGAGGTAAATCTCCATTCTGAACTGCACCTCCTTCAGGTGGCAAAATTTCATTGGATTGTTCCCCAAGAGGTATATCTGCATTTTGAGTTGCAGCTCCCTCAGGTGGCAAGCCCTCATTGGATTGTTCCTCGAGAGGTATATCTGCACTTTGACTTGCACCTCCTTCAGGTGGCAAGCCCTCATTGGATTGTTCATCGAGAGGTATATCTCCATTTTGACCACCTGAAACACCATCCATAGCTTCACCTGGCTGGCTTTGCTCCAGTGCGTCATTGTCCTCTGCACCTTTCTCAGGCCCAGATACATCCAATGATGGCAAATACTGCTGAAACTGATGATTCATCATACTTGCCTGACAATAAATTTTAAGAAATGGGCGTCAGCCAGTAGACTTGGGTCAACAGATATTGCAATGCAATTATAGAAGTATGCTTCAAACTTTAGTATATACTCTAAAATATAGTTTTGCAACTTGGCATGTTTCAGCTCGTATTTGCGAACTAAGATCACCGTGTACCTTTTAGCTTCAACATAATGCTACTGTGAATTGGTCTAATCTGAACTACACAGTTTCTGCTGGATTCAGGAACCAACTATTCACTAACAAGATAGGAAAATTGATGTGATCAGAGGACTGTACCTGATATATTTGATTCATTTTATCAACTACAATGTGGCCCATTTCGTCAATGTCACTCACAAGATAAGGATGTCCAATATCCTCAACAAGCCGTTCTGTGTATGAGGACATCTCATTAAAATTCAAGGCAAGACGGTCAGGCCTCTGCAGCAGAAGCTGAAATGTAGGCTGCAATTCATAGCATTGCTCAAACAATGAACGTCGGCAGAAAACATAGAGTCCAAGTCTGGCACGAGACATAGCAACGACCAATCTTCTAACATCACGAAGATGACCAACAAAGCGAGTCCGCACAAGAGAGAGTAAAATAAAGTCATTCTGCTGCCCTTGAAATTTATCAACTGTAGTGACCTGATATGTTACAAATAAACTTGTTATACCAAGCATGGCATGAATATCTTCAGCATTCAAACAAAAGAAATATTTCTAACTGAATTAACATAATTGTCCATGGATAACCCATATAAGTTTCCCGGAGAATGCTGTTGATTAATTTTATTAGGTGACGACAAGAATGACAACAATAATGAAGAGATGGCAGTTATGAAAATAAACACTTTTTTTTCATGCAGACCAAATCTTAGCAAACTCTAATTCAGGGGGATAATATAAATCATTGGTGTCTCACCTTGCTAGGAGGACCAATAAAGTTGTAAGGAACACATCGTCGGTTGATGACATCACGAATCAGAAGTTTCTGACCATTATAAGTTGTCAAGATGGAAATCTTGTTTGCAGGATATCCCAGCAATCGCATATAGATGTAAACACTCACAATATATTCTGCTTCTCCCTCATTCTGATAGAACCAAGGGGAAGGGGCAGTCTCCCCTCTGCCATGGTAATCAGGCACATCCACAAGCTGATATTCATACGAGAATCCTGCATTAGCTCTATGGTATATGCTACTATCTTTCACAAAAGGAAGATCTCCCAGATCCCGGTACCTCCAATTGTAAAGTCTGGCTATGCTTGGCCTAGCTCTACCTTGGGCATTGAGCTCAATATAAGGAATACCAAGCCGAACAAACCTTGTAAACAAGCTTTGGTCCATGTGGCTGTATTTCTGAAATGCCATATTCTTCACAACAGGAGGTAACTGGTGATGATCACCAATCAGTATGCAACGCTTAAGCCGGGCATAACCATCCTCCTGCCTTTGAAGTAACATTGGGATGAAAGTTTCAATCTCCAATATCTGGGCACTCTCTTCCATCAACAGGTTGTCATACTTGAAACCTAATTGAAGAAAGTCCTTTCTCTTCAGGGCTGCATGAGTGCAAGTCATTGCTACTATTTTTGCCTGCTTTGTCATAAGGTAATTTGCTCGATCAGCAGTTGATTTAAGCAGTTCAAAAGCCCTACATTCTTCTAGCTCTTGGAACATAGTCTTCAGGTGACTAAAGCAACCCTTAGCGGCCCACATATCTTTTTCAAATGACTGACCACTAAAGACAGGTTGAGGAGTGTTGGAGAAGAATTCCTTAAAGGGGAACCGCTCCTGAACAAATGATGGTTTGTCTTCATTACCCACACAAGCAGCAATGAATTGTTCCCAGCGTGAATAGACATGAAGCAACCAAAAGTATCCTGCAGTTTCACAAGTATAACCTACGTCCTCAGGAAGTTGGAGTGACCTTGCAAGCCTCTCCACTTCACCAAGTAATTCTAACCGCCGAACAAGCATCGCATTAACACGGCCCTGCCTGCTAAAGTCAAGATCAGTAGCCAGTTCCTGTTCACCTTGACCCAGTCGAAGAAGATATCTTGCTGGAACGTCTCTCTGAAAAAGTTGAGGTATGAACAAGTTTGCAATGAAAGGACCACAAGCTAGAAAGGTAGAATTATCTCCTGCAAGATCCTAGGTTTAGATAAATAATATTTACAATGAAAGGACCACTAAACCCCATACCTGCATAATCTTTTCAAAAAGGTCATTCAAGGCCTGATTCGAATGAGTGATTATTAATGTCCTCTGAGATGGACAGTTATGATATAGTACGTTCAAGATCTGCACAGCAGTATCAGTCTTTCCGGTACCAGGTGGCCCGACAACCATAGTTAGCCCTGGCTGTATTCCTGAGATGATTGCCCCAACCTAGTAAACAAAAACAATAAATGTGTTCAGATATAAACGACATATAGCATTAAAGACATGATAAATATCTTGTCACTACTTTCTTCTGGGCACCAATCTAGTGTCACATAAGTAGCCAAGAACAGAGATCAAGTAGGAATCATTTGAATGATTACTTTTCAAAGTTTAAGGCACACTGAGAGTTCAAGCCCATTAGCCACCTCTTGGTGATAAAACACTAGTTGAAAGATATGATAAAAAAAGATCCTTGGAAAAGATGGTGTAATTGCAATCCCACTCTTTTCATCATCACCAAACTATATAAATTAACATCACTTTCATAACATATCCCTGCCTAGATCTTCTAGCAAGAGGCAGGAAGGGAAGTTAAAAACTAAGAAATCCACAGATGAGAACAAATAGGAAAAAGGGATGAGACTGATGAGAAACCCAAATCTGAACCAATCATGTTAGAAATGTAAAGAAAGGCATACAATTGAGAAGTTCCCAACAAGACTGAAACAAGTAGCTGCCACCTACCTGGGTCGAAGTAAATCTAACTGCATTTTGTTTTGGCTGATCTTGGGGGTAAGGGCCAGGGTCAGGAGGAATGTATGCTTCAACAATGAGGTCTTCCTTCTTCTTAACAGCATCAATCATGTTGACATCACTCAATGAATCAACATTAGACTTCTTATTCCCAGGAAGTGCATGAGTGTCACCCTTCAGCGTCCTGGGAAGCCGAATTCGAAAAGGAGGTCTAGGTTCTAAGTTTTCACTGCCATCTGGATTTATAAAAGAAACCTGAGACAAACAAAAGATATCACAATACTCCCAATAATAGTGATAGGAACTGCTAATATATTGTATCACAACAGTTCAAGAGGCCTAGTGGCAGTTATAAAATCAGTAGGAGAAAAGCTAAACAACACTCCCAATAATATGGAAAAAGAACAGATCAGAACAGAACTGTGAACTTCTCAGAACTAAGAATATGTTGTATGTTCAGTATGCCATCACAAATTTAAATGAAAAGGCAGTACCGACCTCATAATCTGGGAAACTCTCCTTCAAATGGTCAGCATTCAAAAACGTATCTTTGAAATCTACAGTTTCAAGAAGATCAGGCATATTGGTCCATTGTGCTGCAGAAGGATTGCCATATCCCAGAAATACATTGTGCAACCATTCAGGAACAATACAATATTCATTCATGAGATCTCTTATGGAATCTAGAATTGCTTTGAAGTTGTTTTCCTTCGGTTTTCTTCTCATTAATATATTAAATGTCCCATAAACATCTTCTGCACCTTTCTCTGCAATATCACTGACATCCATATGATACTGTGCTGCGTCTAAAGCAACAGTCACACTTCTCATTTCACCTTTAGGTGGTTTCCACTCATCCCTTTTGATTCTTCCTGTGAAATCATTCATGAGTGTTCCTTCCTCATCTCGAATCTCTATAACCTCACATCCTCGGACATATTGGAGGCCAAGCCTCTGTGGCACACTAGCCTTCTCAGCTTCCTCTGCACTTAGAGGCTCAAAAGAAGGGCGAATTGACAGTAAAAATAAAACATCATGTTCCTTAAGGGCATCCCATTCTGATCTTATTTGTGCCCTATAACTGGAAATGCTATAAGTAATTTCTGCTGTCACTGATGACGGTTTGACTTCACCAATATTTGGCTGTTTGACCTCGGTGATCTTGAATTCTCTTATTGGCACAGCCATTCTAGACCAACCACGAAAAGAAGTTTCCCCCTCATTGTTTATGTAAGCAAGGAGGTGGGGTACAGCTTCTTGAATATCTTCACGAATCTCATATGTTGATTCAAGTCGGAACAAGTTAAAATTTCTAAGAAGATAATCATGAAGAGTTAAAAATTGCAGGTTAAGTTTTGGAAGAGCCAAACAACCTTCTCCAGAATAATTTATGCTAGGTACAAGACTTTCATCCCACATAATTTGCTCATTGGGGTAGAGTGGAAGAGCATTTATAGCTTCTTTTTGAGATTGTATTTTCTCAAAGAAGGAGACCATGACTTCAATAAGAAAGTCCACTCTTTCAGACCAGGGATCTTCAACAGATACTAGTTTGAGCTGATTAAAGACAGGAAAGAATCAGCAAGGGAAAAATGAAAGTTCCATCTCAAATAATTTCATGAATCTAGATGCACAACATATTCTGCAAGTAAGTCCAAATGTGTGCTATACACATAAATCATCATTAATGTTATACAGCCCATGTTATTGACTAAATTATCCACATATGCACAAGGACAACCACTGTACCTTATGACAAACCAAGTCTCTTAGATCTTCAGGAGTCAACGCACTCAACTTCTTAGACAGGTCAGCCCGCTTGTGAATTGAGCCAATGTTAGTTAATGCAAGTTCTCGCAACTACAAGCATCAATGTAGAACAAAGAGATGAGTTCAAAGGTTTCCACACAACAAAACATTAGGCAAAACCTTATTGTTGGATACAAATTTTGCACACAGAAGTGGCTTTTTTTTATACATAAATGAAGCAAAGAGAACAATAAGATTGTTTGAAGGGAAATTGATATTATGACAGACCTTGGGGATTTTTTTGAAGGCACAAAGCTGGAAAGCCTGGAAACGGTCATAATGTGATTGAAGCATCTCATCATCATTTAATTGTGTACCAACATGATCATTGATCTCAAATCTCTCATAAAACTGTAATAAGTCAACCAGTTGTGCAAAGAGCCGACCCTTTTCATGTCTATAAAGAGCACTTAAATGACATTTTGGAACAACAGCAACATCAGCAACCAAAGGTCTCAGGTACCTGTCCATGTAGAAGAGGTAGCAGAAAATTCAGCAACTGAAAATATACCAGAAGAATTTCTTTTTGCTTTTATGAGATCAAAAGCCTAACCAATTTGTACATAGAGACAAACTTACATAACCACCAGGCAAACAATTGGCTGGTGAGAACTATTTTCCATTGGTATTTGGAGAAATTGGTGGCAATAAAGTGATAGGACAACAGCTAAAAGTACATACCTCCTTGTTGGTAGTTGGCTCAACAGATCAATAAGAAATTCCATAAATCTTTCACAGTACAAGACTGCAGCATCATCAACTAAACCACCACTAATATCAAATCCATCATCTTGATTAGGAAAAACCTTGAAATCAAGCACCTGAAAATAAATGAAAGAAGCATTTAGTTTCTAAACAAGCTAGCATTTGAGGCAAGGGATGTTTATTGCATTAAGTTTTGACTTCAAAAGTAAAGTAGAACTTTACATCAAGAAACTCTTCCATCAGATTTCTCAAGAACTTCACTTCAAGCAAAGATGATGGGTCAAAAGGCTCTCCTCGTTTCATTGCTTCCTTAGTCTCTCTCCTTATCATCCTTTTCCATTTCTTGATCAGATCTGGATTGAGACAAATCTCCACCTGCAACTTACACGTTCACAAGTCAATCATGTACTACTATTGATAGAACTTCTAAGAAAAAACAAAAATAACACAAGCAGATCATACCTGAAAGCGGCCAATCGACAAACTGTGCCATGACTGAAGACTTGCTAATCTCAGTACTGTCTCACTAACAATTTCATCTTCCAAACTCTATGCAACAGGATTCCAAATTAGGAGAAAATGGAAAGAATAATATGAAGAAAAAACAGACTTAACATATGATTTGAGTTTTCTACAAGGCAGGTCTTAAAAAAAAATCCTGTTAAGCTTTATGTTCGCAGCATGTACAGATATTTTTATATCGTATTACGCTTCTGACTGAAGCCCTATTATAGAAAGAGTGTTATGACACTATACCAGCAACAAAAGCATGTCATGTCAACAGCCAATGCATCAACGGAAATCATAAATTGGGGTGATAAAGTACCTGAAAGGCATTGATCATGAAAACTAAGTAATTCGTCTTCTCTGCTATGCTTAATTCTCTCCCCTACAAAAAGATTGGAGAAACAAATTAGTCAAATATACAAAGATAGTAAAATTACAAACAAACCCAATGTATCAAATGCTTCTTGAAAGACTAAATTCGGGAAAAGCTGTCATAAAATGAAAAGTCAAGAATGAAAAGAAATCCATAAGTCGTCTGATTACATAAGATGGAGCAAAATGATTAGCCATGTACAAGAACACGAACACATTAATTTCCAAGACAGATAGGAGTATTGATTACATGTTCCTATATCTTGACACAATCTGCATTAACTCGCATATGGGAACATGGGGAAGATAGTCCAAAGAAGGGGAAAAAACAAGAGGCAAAATTAACAACTTCAAATTAGGCTACAGGACACAAACCTCTTTCAGTTGAAGAACCCTCCAAAGAAATCGTTGGAAAACATCTTTACGGTCATAAAAGCATAACCAAGCCGCCACATTTTCCCGAAACTGCAATTTAGAAATGAAAGCAGTGATGAAATTCATTCTTACAAGCAATTAGCTTCATAATGAACCCCCAAAAAATTATCCCAATAAGATACACAAAATTGTAGTATGTACAGAATTATCTTTTAATGTCAACCTTGGAGTTTACTAACATCAAATCCCTACTCGGCGCATTAGCTAACACAAGCCGACATTTGTATACAGTCTACTTGCATACAATATTCAACTATTGAAATTACCTTCTCATTAACCATTAGAATCATGGACATAATATGCTCAAAAGTGGCTGTTTCCGGATCAAAATTCGGCCACAAATAATTCTCCAAATACTGACTAACTTCCAAAATCATCACTCTCTGTAACGGAACGGTCTTTCTTCCCTCTTTAAATCTCAACTCCGTCTCGTATATCTGCTTCACAAGCTCTGGATCGAAAGCATTCCGCTTCTCAGCTTCTAAGCCAGCGGTATTTAGCCAATTCTCCGCTGCTATTTTCGTCAAACGGTCGCGTTGAATCTCCAAAAGAGTTATCGAATTAGGAAGCGTAGAACTGGGTTTCGACTCCGCCTGTTTGTCTCCAAGCTGGTTGGGAAACTCCGTCGGGTACTCGGCGACACGGTGGCGCTTGAAGTCATAAGCGCCGGTGCCGTACACTTTGGTCATCTTGGAGACCACGAGGAAAGTCTGCAGCTAAGTCTGCAGCTGTTGCTAACAACTTTGAAATTGGAACTAAATGGATTGGCGGGACTAAGGATTTGAATTAGGGTTAGGGTTCATGAGATGAATTGGAAAATCGAAAAAGGGGTTTAAGCGGTTTGGAGAGGAGTATAGTTATATAGTGTTCCCAGTGGCGGTAAGAAGAGAGCGAGTAGTCGGGTCCTAAAGGCCCACAGGTTCGGATTTATGCCCGACTTGCCAGGTTTGATCCGAACCGGTATTTATTTATAAATTTAATAATTTATTTCTACATAAAATTATAATTTTCATAATCTTTTGTAACCATTTTTAGTGATTGAACCAATGTTCCGAATATCGTACCGGATTGGGCTCTGAAATAGAACTGTACCGGTACCAGTCGGTACCGAGTATCGTTTCGGAATATTTTTTAAATTTATAAAATAGTTCCTAAATTTTTTTAAAATTGCAAAATAGTTCATATTGATATATTATACAGCAGTACTGTATACTTTACTAGTTTATTATTTACATCAACCATGCTTTCAAAAATCTTAATAATAAATAATAATGACAATTAATTTGAAATAACAATATTTTTTAAATATTTTACATATAAATAATAACCACAATTAATATGACCAAAGACAATCATCATCATACAATTATAAAACTAAGAATAATACAAAGCATTTAAAATATTACAATCATACAATTTC
>JANZLX010000009.1:25304274-25322747 GCA_025531955.1 Erythroxylum orinocense
TCCTCATGATCACTATTCAATAGCTCTCTATCAACTCTTGCAACAAATTCTTCATCCGGATCATATTGTATCAAAAAGTTATGTAAAATACAACAAGCTAACATAATTTTAGATAATGTGTTCACATCATATTTTGACATCTCAGAAAAAATGGGAAATCTACACTTCAAAACACCGAATGCCTTTCCAATTGCATTACATAATGAAGTATGTCTCAAGTTGAATAACTCTTTTGCATTAGTTAGAGCCTGCCAAGAATACTCTTTTAAATGATATCGAGTGCTTCTATAAGGAGCAATAAATCTAAACCTTAGCATATATCCAGCATCAACTAAATAGAATTTACCTATAAATAAAAGTAAAACCATTTACTAGATACTTATTGACAATAACACTTTTTGTATATAATATGGAATTTAATAGTCTTCAACTAAATGATACCTTGAGGAACAATAAGTTTATCTTCTCTAGCTAATGCATTATCTAAAATTATTGAATCTGAGGCTGAACCTTCTCATTCAGGTAAGACATATGTAAATTTCAAGTCAAAAGTGCATGCAACCAAGACATTCATTGTAGGATAACTGTTCCTTCCTTTGTACCTTGATATATTTCCCTTTGAAACTTTTACTTTGATATGTGTTCAATCAAGAGCACCAATACAATTCTAAAAAATCCATAAAATGTATTAGAATTTTTTTATTAATCTAAAAAAGTATTTTTTGTATATATTGTTTTAAAAACATACCTGAAAATATGGATAAAATCTTCCTATGCTATTGATTATTTCGGGAGGGACAACCAAACCATTTGTTTGAACCAAAAATTGATCCTCGACGATAATTATTGCTCTGAGTACTTGGTAGAAGTGACGACTAATTGTTTCAGTAGATCGTCGGAAAAAGAAACTTTGTGAACGAGTGCTAGCTCTACCACTTAAATTATGTAAAAATGTTCCAACTTGTTCCTCAGCCAAACTATATTGGTTATCTCTTAATAGTCCCCTCCCACGAAAAATTGAACATAGGCGAATAAATGCATCATAACTCATGCGTAATATGCTGCATGCATTATAATGTATCTCTATTGCGGTTAGTAATTCTTGACGTACAATTTCTCTATGACCTCTTTTTGGATGCACTAATTGTCTATTAGCTCGAGACATATATTGATATATATGTCTCAAGCAAACCAAATAACCCGCATAAGCTACCATAACAAGTAGAACATTTCTTTCAAATCCTCTTATATCGCCTGCATTTAATTTTATTTATTGTCACAAAACAGGTAGAAAAATATTGACATATCAGTTCGTACTCCTATGATACGTTCACATCTTCAAAAAGAAAGAAAGGGAACAGGACAACTTCAAATTTTCAATGAAACTACGAATTGCATAGATACATAAGAAAATGGTATTCATCATAATAATCATCTAGAAAGATGGATCACTTCTATAATTATTGAAAAAGTTTTTGGATAATGCATATACTGGTTTGGAACAGCCATGACTAGGATACACAATGACTAGTGCTCACTTAGGTAAGTGCCATAACAACAAGCACCGAATGCATTCTAGGTGGTAAATGCCTCAAACTGATCAAGAAATTTACTAACACAGCTCTAGGACCATCGTTAAATGTTATAGTTTAATCATTGACAGAATTCAAATGCTTTTGGTCTAGATTCTGCTTATAGTCAGCATTAGTCGTGTCTCTACTAGAATTGCTGATTGATAGTGCATCAAAATCTCAAATATCATATTAACAAGTCTCACTACATCACAAATCAACTTGTTAACTCTAGCAAGGCTACAAATCATTTCTATACGAGATTGAGCAAACGAACAAGAGAATGAAATAGTAAGAGCATGAAAATCTCTGAGACATCATATTCCTGCTTGGTTTTAATGAAAAGGTTCACCAACGTAACTTTATTGTACAAAGGAATAATGGATGTGTTTTAACATAGATTCTGCTGTAAAAAGTGAGCTTCAACTGATATGTGCAGTGCTCCTTACTAATAGCTCAAGTTCCAATTCTCAAACATATAAATAAGCAAAAAAAAGAGAATTTTCTAACAATAAATAAATCACAATTTTCAAGTTGGTTGTTTTAGACAAGTGTAACCTATTACGTGCTTCAGCTGAGAGGAGTTGATTGTCCTATTAACCAAGTGTGAAATTCTTCAAAGGGAAAAGGATCAACTGAAAGTAGAATAGAACAACAAAGTGGTGTTTAAAGTAGCTATATTGAGGAATTAGCTGTCATCGAGAACAATATCAAGTTAAGGATCTATCAAGTGCAATTCACTCCCTTAAAAAACGAACACCAACCACTCCCTTAAAAAACCCACAGCCTAATTTCCCCCAGAAACCCAATCCACATAATACGAAATTAACACAAACCTGTTGGAGGTGCCAAAGAGAAGGTGTTGTTGTTCTTCTTGGTGGGAAGGTGGCTACGTTGAAGAATAGTGAGATAGGAATTGAAGAGTGGCTGCGTTGAAGAGTAGTGAGATGGGAGAAGAGTGGTTGCAGTTGAAGAGATAATAGGGTTATTGCATGGCTATTATTGAAAGACTCATTTTCAATGTTTAAAAACGAGAGTTGCAGGCGTTTGTAATTCAATTCACGAGGGTTTGTAGCTGAATTGAATTTATAAAGAGTAGTGGGTTTCAATTACATATCTGAATTAAATTCATCTTTATTTTTCTGTTCCAAACAATTGAATTGAATTGAATTCAATTACAAGAGTGGCTGCATTGAAGAGTAGTGAGATAGGAGAAGAGTGGCTGCAGTTGAAGAGATAATAGGGTTATTGCATGGGTATTATTGGAAGACTCATTTTCAACGTTTAAAAATGAGAGTTGTAGGCGATTGTAATTCAATTCACGAAGGTTTGTGGCGGAATTGAATTTATAAAGAGTAGTGGGTTTCAATTATATATCTGAATTAAATTCATCTTTATTTTTATGTTCCAAATAGTTGAATTGAATTCAAGATTGTAATTGAATTCAATTCTTATGGTTCCAAACGGGGTGTTAGTGGGAGAAGAAAAGACAATGAAGAGATAAACAACAACAAATATCATTCTCAGACAACTGCGCAAAAGAGCAGCAACAAATCCTTCTTTTTCTTTCTTCATCATCTCTTATATTCTCTTATGTTTAATATTTAAAAATAAAATTTGCTAAGAAAAGTGGAGTTGTTGATACTGGAGTTACCGTTGCTTTGCTTATAAAAGCTTTTTACTTTTCAAATTTGTTCACATGATTTGTCGTTTATAACCCTGTATTTCGAATGCTTCGTAATTTCAATTTCTCCGGCTCCCTCACTGTTTCTCTTATGTTCTTTTGTATGACTAAACTTGTCCTAAAATTATTTAAAGAGTACTTAAATTTTTACAGTATATCAATATTACCCTTATACGAATCCCTCCTTGAATAAATAAGCAAACATGATCAAGTTATGATTGCGCACTACTAAATTTTGATTTCTTTTTATATAATTTTATTTTTTAATTTAAGAATTTTTTTGGGAAAGGAAAGACTTCATTAATTTATTTAGAATATAAGTGACATTCCAAACCCTATCCTCTTACACTGAACCTAATATTTTCATAAAAGCGCTAGGGTTAGGTCGATTGTCACTTATTAAAATCAAGAAACAATTACAAATTTGTCGTTTTAATTAGCAATAGATTATTTCAAGATTATTAAATATATGTATCTATTCAATAAAATCTAAAACTATCATAAAATCAATAAAACTCAAGAATAAATTAAATATCGATATATAATTGAATTCAATAAAACTATTTGATCTCATAATCGATTTAGAATAAAAGCTTTAATATAATCCTCTAACTATAATAAATAAATTAGTTACATGTTATTCAAAAGAAATAACACATGATTATTATTGACAAGTAATTATCTTACTACAAAAGTTTAAAGGAAGAAAAAAAAACGTTGAAAAGCTCCTCAGTAAAAAAACTCCAAAACACTACGCACGTCTTCTATCTCTTGACAGCAAAAGGTGAACCAACGTAGACATCTCCAATATCTGCTCCACTTTCAAATGTTGCCAAAACTCTAGAAGAAGACGTCCTCGTTTTCTCAAAAAAAAAAAAAAACTCCACCAGCTGTCACATCCTTAAAACTCCACCAGCTGTCACATCCTTGTTTTTTTTAAGTCGCGCTCGTATATTCTTTTCTACCCCTTAAACCTACGTACGTTCCTTTCTCTCTGTAAAACAAAAATCCTCCACGTTAAAAACTTCCCACATCACCCAGTCCATTACGTTTTTTGACTGTTCTTTTTCTCCTAGGTGTTGTCGTTTTATTTGTTGTTATTTATGCTTCTTTTGCCTTGCGTTTTGCTCTTGTTCTGTTGGTTTTTTTTATTCTTTTGGTCTGCTACTGTTTGTCGTTTTCAACTGGCTGTTTCTCCTTCTGCCACTGTCGTTTCATTCTTTCTGCTTTGATCTGCTACATCGCTTTCATCTGTTGGGCTCCTCAATTAGCTATTGATGTTTATCTTCTGCTCTTTTCTCCTTTGTGTTGCCGTTTTGTTCTCCCTGTAAAAATTTAAGTACTCTTTAGATAATTTTAGGGCAAGTTTAGTCGTATAAACGAACATAAGAGAAAGAGTGAGGGAGCCAGAGAAATTGAAATTACGAAGCATTCGAAATATAAGGGCATAAACGACAAATCATATGAACAAATTTGAAAAGTAAGAAGCTTTTATAAAAAAAGCAATGGTAAATTTGAAAACAAATTTCACTTCTGGTCCAATGTGAAATCAACAAATTAAATTTTATTTTAAATTTTATAATCAACTACTTAAATTTCATTAAACTTCGACCAATCAAATTTGGATTGCTTTACGAAAAGATTGGCTTTGAGTTAGACGTAAGTCTGGTGCAAATCTAATATATTATTTTGACTAATTAAAATTAAACATGTTAAAATTTAGATAGAGAAATATTTTATCTTTTCTACATAAATTTGTGACTTAGATAAAAATAAAGTGAAATAATAAAAATAAATCAAAAATTAATTAATCAAAACAATAAAATTCTTTTAAATTTTAGGTTCTATTCAAATTAAAAATATGAATACACGAATTAACAAATTAAATCAAAATATTTCACATAAATTTAAAGTTCCAATAAGGTCAAATTCTAATTTAATGTCTTTGAATTTAGGTTTGAATTTGAGAAATTTTAATTAAAGTTTTTTCATGCATGAATCCTATCTGATCCATTATTAAAGACTTAGAGATGACAATAGGTCAGGCCAGACCCGGGCCTTCCTTACTGACCAGACCAAATGTAGCACTATCTGAACCTAAGTTTGACTTGAACTGGACCATTTTTTAAAAATTAAAATTGACGAAATGATGTCAGTTTGCTTATAAAAGTCAAGTCTTAGACCGAGTCCAATTTTTAAAAAAACTAAGCCCAAGTTCTGACTCATTGACTTCAGGGTGAAACGAGGTGGAGGCGGGAAGGGGTGGGGCAGGTCTAAGCTAATTTTCATCTCTAAAAATTATTGTTTTCACCAATAACACTTTGGCTTGTTAAAAGTGATATTGAAGAAGAAACTATCCCAAAGGAAAAACAAATATTAAACAATTTTTTAAAACCGCATCGGCAAATATTTTGAGGATCCAAGACTTAGTAGGAGAAGAAAGGATAATAAAGAGACGAACATGGGAGACCCATCAACAAATTTCATTCTTAGACAACTGCGCAAGAAAGCAATTCCTCTGGTCAGGTAATGGAAATTTACTAAATTAGGCTCCAAAAAAACGTATATAAACATAGAACATTATAGTTACCAAAAACTTGTTAGAACAATTCTTTAGGCATGGATCATTTCTTTAGCATAGAAATAGACTAAGTCTTCCTTTACTCAGTCATTACAAATATCTATTTTGTTAGCTATAATCCAAGAATATCTCAACTTATTTCAGTTTGAAAACTTCTATATATATCCTGCTTATTTTTTAAATCAATCATCAATTCAATAAAAAATTATTATTACTTCTTTATTCTTATACTCTTTATATGGTATCATAACCGTTGTTGCCATAAGAGCATTACCTCTTAAACACTCCCTTTTTTCTCTCCTCTTTCTATTCCTTATAGCATCAGAATCTTCTACACCTGAAACTCCAATCGTGATCTCCTCCACCAACAACAATCATTCTCATAACAATCCACTAATCTCCATCAACACAACCACTCAAATTCCATTCACACAACCACTCAAATTCCATTCAAGCTGTCCCGTGATGGAAACTATGCTTTATGGAGGTCTCAATTCTCCAATCTTCTATTTGGTTATGATTTAATGTACATAGATGGCTCTCTTCCTTGTCCTCTTAAAATTGACTCATAGGAAGGTGATACAGCTTCAGTAACTAATCAACATAAAAAAATATGGCTGCACCAAGATCATCTTATACTCCAAGCCATTCAAGCATCCTTGGCTGGAAACATTGTTCAACTTATCTTATCCTTAAAGACTTCATCTGAAATATGGCAGAAATTTGAGGTCACATTTGCAAATCGCTCAAACTCCAGAATACTCACCTTATTGTCAAGCTTAATGCAAACATCTCAAGAAGGTGTCTCCATTTCGGATTATATGCAATCAATTAAGTTTATCATAGATGACTTGGCATTGATTGGTCATCCATTAAGTGACGTATAAATTGTTGCACATTCATTGAATGGTCTAAGCTATTATTACAAAGAACTCAACGCAACCATACGAGCAAGAGAAACACTAACGACATTTGAAGAGCTTCACAACAAACTTCTTAATCATGAAACCTTTCTTAAATAAGGAGAATGAAAGAAAATCACATTACTCATCATTGCCCAATTCAAACAGCGCTCAACCAATCCAAACCACAATAATGGAATAATACTACAAAAAGAGGACCCAAGCCTCAACATCAAACACCCTCATATACATCAACTACCAATTATCCACCATTAAATACTAGACCCAACCTCGCACCAAAAAACATACACCCAACATTCTCTCCCTGGTACTCAAATATCACTCTCCCTTTCGCCCCATCTGTCAACTTTGTGAAAAAATTAGCCATACAACAACAAGTTGTCGCTCTCGTTCCAAGCCATCACTAACTCGCTAAAGTCACTAGTAATGATGTCAACAACAAACAAAATCCATGGTCGGTGGATTGGAGATCCTCTCATCATATAACTTCAAATCTAAACAATCTCTCTGTTCATTCTGAATATGATGGAATTGATGACATACTCGTTGGAGATGGTAATGCCATACTAATAACTCATACAGGCTCAACACAACTCCCTTCCTCTCACAATTCCTTTCAATTAAATAATGTTCTATGCTCATCACACATTTCAAAAATTTATTATCAGTTTCTAAATTTTGTAAGACTGAGAACACCTCCATTGATTTTTTTTCCTCATTTTTTTAATCAAGGATTTGAATGCAGGGGCATCCTTGGTCCGTGGTTAAAATAAAGCTGGTGTTTATAAATGGCCATCTCTTCCCTCATCTCGACAACAACCTACTTCTCTTCACATATCCATAATTGGTAATAGATACTTATAGCACCACAGACTTAGTCTCCCATCAAATAATATTCTTTGCAAATTTTCCATTAGCTTTTCATTTTCTACATCTAATGCAATTCATTGTGACTCTTGTTTAAGTAATAAAAGTCATCGACTTCCTTTTGGAATAAACACCATTCCTTGTTCCTCTCCTTTGGAAGTTGTTTGCACAGATGTTTGGGGTCATGCCCTTTCTCTCTCTTTAGATAATTTTAGATATTATGTTATTTTTGTTGATTATTACACTAAATATTCATGGATATATCCATTGAAAACCAAGTCCCAAGTTACTGATGTGTTTATTAAATTAAAAAATCCAGTGGAACATTTTTTCTAGATGCCAATCAAAACCATTTACTTCGACGGTGGTGGCAAGTACAAAGGCCTAACTCATACACTTTCCCAATCTGGAATTCAACATCTGTAATCCCCACCCTATACTCCTCAACTTATTGGTAAAGTTGAGCGAAAGCATTGCCATGTTGTCAAAACAAGACTTGCTCTTCTTCACTGTGCTTCCTTGCCCATCAAATATTAGATTGCTGCCTTCTAAACAATTGTATACCTAATCAATCGCATGCCCACTTCCGTTCTTCAGTTCAAATCTCCCTATGAACAATTATTTCACTAACTACCCAATTATGACAAACTCAGGGCCTTTGTTTGATTGTGTTACCCATACTTAAGTCCTTATGCTCCTACAAAACTTCACACACGATCCAAAACCTGTATCTTCCTTGGCTACTCCATACCACATAACACATATATCTGTCATGACCCATCAACAAATTCCACCCATTTATCAAGGCATGTAATATTTTGTGAACAAATATTTCCTTTTAAATCCCCACAAACAAGTACTACACAACCACCTCAACAATAATTGTTCATACGGTTTCCTATATTGACACCTATACCTAAAGACCCACTTCCACCCTTTAACCCTAATTATCCTTCTAATTCTCACTCACCTGACACGTCACCAATACTACCCATCATTCAAACAACCACTAACTCACAACCACAAAAATTAGTCATACCCAATCTTAGTTCCCCATAAGAAGTAAATACATCACTTTTTCCTACCTTTATTAAATCTCTTACCCCTCTTGACAACTTGCCACTAACTAAAGATCAAACCTCATCACCTTTACATCATCTACCCATCTCCGCATTCTACTACAATTACACTTCCTCATCAATCCTCTCGTGTCATTATCACCAAGTCCAAAATAAGAAATTTGAAGCCTCGTCAAATATTTAATCTTCTCACCTCAAAACAACCCTCCCTTTTACTTGAACCCACCACAGTCAAACAATCTCTTTAATATCCTCAGTGGTGTGATGCTTTAAACGCAAAATATAATGCACTAATCATAAATAACACCTGAAAACTTGTTCCTCCCAACCTTACCAAAAATATCGTTGGTTGTAAGTGGATTTTTAGAATCAAAACCAACCCAAATGATTATATATCTCATTACAAAGCTCACCTTGTTGTCAAAGGCTTTCGCCAATGCCTAAGTGTTGACTTCATTGAAATATTCAGTCTCATTGTTGAACTGACCATAATTTATGCAATTCTCACTTTGGCTATTAATTGTGGTTAGGAATTATGTCAACTCCATGTTAAAAACGCATTCCTCTAAGGTACGCTAACTGACATTGTTTTTATATAGCAACCTCCTATTTTTCAAAACAAAGAATATCCAGATCATATGTGTTAGTTAAACAAAGCCATCTACGGCTTACGCCAAGCACCAAGAGCTTGGTATCATGAATTACAATCCTATCTTCTTCAACAAAAGTTTCATAATTCAGTCTCTGATAATTCCTTGTTCATCTTTCATAATGGTTTTGTTCTCATTTATTTGCTAGTCCAGGTCAATGATGTAATTATCACCAGCAATAACCCCCATGTAATCCAACAATTTATTACAACCCTCTCTTCTAGATTCTCTTTAAAAAACCTGGGCCCTCTTCACTACTTCCTAGGGATCGAAGCTAAAAGAGCATCCCAAGGACTCTTCTTGTCTCGACACAAATGCATCAATGACATCCTTTCCAAAGCACATATGCTTGATGCTAAACCAATGACAACTCCCATGTCCAACAAAACTAGCATAAAGCTACATGATGGCACTCCCAAAATCGATGCAACACAATTTCGACAAATTATTGGCTCACTTCAATACTTTTCTCTTACTCGACCTGATATTTCTTTCCCCATAAATAAACTATCTTAATTTATGTACAATCCCTCTCTATACGTTGGACAACTGTCAAACAAACCCTCTGATATCTCAAAGGCACCCTACATCATGGAATCCACCTCAGAAAAACTACAAACACATATTTACATGCATTTTCGTATTCTGACTGGGTTGGTAATTCATATGATCTTACATCCAGTTCTGTTTATGTTGTCTTTATTAGAAGCTCCCCTATCAGCTGGTTTTCCAAAAAAAAAACCATTGCTTAAAGTCAACCGTAGCCAAATATAGATTCATTGCAAGTATCGTTGCTGAACTCAATTGTATTACTAACCTTTCGCAAGAACTCCATCAACCTGTTTCAACTCTAACCATTTACTGCGACAACATTGGTGCCACTTATTTATGTCGCCATATTGTCTTCCACTCCCGCATGAAACACATCGCACTAGACTTTCACTTTGTGAGAAATCAAGTTCTGCAACAACGATTCAAAATTTCTCATGTTTATACAAGTGATCAACTTGCTCATCCTCTCACAAAAGCTAAATCAAATAAGCAATTTTTCTTACACAGGTCCACGATTGGCATCCACAATGGATGCACAATCTCGCCGAGGCAGGTTAGACTGATTCTTTAGGCATGGATCATGTCTTCAGCATCGAAAGAGACTAAGTCTTCCTTTACTCAGTTATTACCACCATCTGTTTTGTTAGTTATAATTTAGAAATATCTCAACTTATTTCAGTTTATAAACTTCGATATATATCATGCACATTTTGTAAATCAATCATCAATTCAATAAAAATTTATTATTACCTCTTTAATCTTATCCTCTTTACAAAACTCAACTCTTAATCAACTCAACTTCATACTTATTTAACGTAGAATCTGCATCATCAAAATTGAACAAAGCATGCACTTAAAACAACCTGTGGAGCTTCAAAAGGAATCTTCCTCAAAGATCTAATCAAACAGAAGAGTGACATAATTTCAAGTGTGTACGAAAATTGTACAAATACGTTAAGGAGAGGGGATGAGAGAATTACATCCAAAGTAATTCACAAACTTCAATTCTTAAACGTTGAGGAGACTCGAGGGAAGCGAACGATTCAAGGTTCCCTAATTCATAAGTGTCCTTATGTCACTCCTAGTTGAGTTTTAATGGAGTCAATACCTCAAGCTGCCCATTGCAAAGCCTATCCCTACTTAAAAATCAAGAATTTGAACAACAATTTCTTCCACGATCTCTAGTGTTGGGCCAACTAGTGAGGACGATTTATACATTACCTTAGGGCCTAGATCCAAAAAGATATTAAGGAAATGATAAAACAAACAGCCGTTAACTACCCTTATCTAACTGTAATTCAACGGCAAGCCCCAGGCGGCAAGAGCCACGCCTACTTTCGTTTCAGACCTATCATCGTAGCTTCAAATTAAGTGTTTTAGACTTTTAGGACAAACAACTATGGTGTCTCTTCAACTTCAGTACTCGTGTCTCTCTTCTCTCCCCGAGAATCGCTCGACGATCTCGACCCTCTTTCGCTTCAAAACCTGTCCATTCAAAGTCTCATTCTCTGTGAACTCATCCAACGGAGAATCTTCGCAGCCCAGTTCACAAAACCTTCCAGAAACCACCGCAGAGGCTGATTCTGGTCCCGTTGACCCCGTAAGGCTCGCATTTGAGAAAGCTAAAGAGTATAAGAAAACGGTGGAAACGGGCAAAAGTTTGAAACTTGGGGAAAACCCAGTTGCAGAATCTGGTGTTTCGATAAGTGAGAACGATGGAGGCAGTAAGGAAGTTCCAGCCTCGGTTAAGGCAGCCATGGAAAAGGCAAGTGAGTACAAGAAAAATAAAGGAGGTGATGGTGGTGGTGGTGTGCAGAGCGTTACGGGGAGTGAGGTAAACGCAGGTAATTCGTTGGAAAACGTGGCGAATGTGCAACAATTCTTGTTTTTAATTTCACATTTGTTACTTTTATCTTATTTGATTTCAACTTCATACAGATTGTTCCTCAATGTTTTAGTAGGCAAGCTCATGATAAAAATTCGACATCTAACTATAAATGTTTGGGTGCTAAGTTTGGTGGTGGAAAAACTATTCGCCCTGGTGATGTGCTTGAAACTGCAGAAGAAAGAGCTGCTAAAGACAAACAAACACGAGAATTAATTGCAGCATACAGGAAGAAAATGGGCTTAACTATTGATCCAAAGCTGAAATACGAGTGTGAGAAGGTAAATTTTCTCTTCTCCTTCTTTCACTACACATGAAGAAGAAAACATTGGAGAAAGAAAAGTTGACATTTACTTTTATGTGTTGTCTTGATGGAACTTCACACAAATTCTAACATTAAAAAGAAAAATTAAGAAATTTCTTTAGTGATACATATCTAAGCATGGTAGTTTAAAGTCATTAATAGGCATATAGGTAGCAATTGTGTGATAGTAGCATGCAACTTCAACTTGGATCTGCTGAGATTGGTTCCTATGTATAAGTCCGTACACCAATGTTCTTAACATTTTCTCTAATTACATGTTGTTGAGAATTGTAGATCTTGAAAGATGGTGATTCCTTGATGGATTCTGGGAAGCTCAATGAAGCATTAGTTTATTACGAAAAGGTTATGGAGAAGTTGACATTTCAGGTAACTTTTCTTATGATGCAATGTCAGCTGCTTCTTTAAAAATTCTGGTCAGAGGACTTTCATTATCCTGGTTTGTTCAGTTTGAGGTCAGCTTTTCTTACATTATGCACACTTTGTTTTCTGCAGAGTGAGCTTCATGGATTGGCTGCTTTGCAATGGTCTATCTGTCAAGATTCACTTAGGAGGTAGATAAATATATGCTTATTCTGTTAGATACTTCTTCAGTGTTTGAAACCATTCAGATTGCTTTGATTTTGAACCCCATTTACCTTGTCAAGACCTAGAGTGAACAAGGGTTGCTAAAAATACTCAAAAACTGACAGAACAGATGAGGCTCGAACTATGTATGAGAAACTCCAGTCTCACCCAATTCCAAAAGTGAGCAAGAAAGCATCACAACTTATGTTTAGTTTCCAGGTACTAGGATTTTCTTTCTCGAGGTTGTTCAAGTCTACTAATTTCTTCTCTCTGCTCAGGAGTTCATTATCTCATAATTCACCATTCTATCTGTCTGACTCCATTTCTATAATTACTGAAATAATTTTTGTTGATAGGCCATGGAAATGATGAAGATGACTGGCTCAAACTTGTCACCTGAAAGCACAGGCTACCAGAACTACTTTGAGGCTTTTGTTGAAGACAAAATGAAGTATTCAGGAGGGCAGGCTCCAAATCCAGTTGAAGACGATCTGATGAGTCAAGTTATTCCTTATGTTACCTTTCTTGTTTTCCCAATTTTCATAGTACTTATAATTGCTGTACAGGGAAAGAATCTAAGCTAGACCGTTCTCTCTCCGAGTAATATAAATTGTAATTAGCAATATCTATTTCTTTTAATCATTTCCATGGCAGAGTCGTAGTTAATCTCCTTTGTTACTGACATTACAAATGTATAGTGTACTTCTGGAGCTTAGAGTCAACATATAGCTCCTGCATCTTGAACAGAGAAACAGCAAAAGCCCAAATTAATATAATTGTATAATAAAAAAATATTATATAAATTTATATTTTTTATATTAATAATATCCGCAATGTAATAACTCACAAATTATATATTTTGAGCAGATTAAGTAATAAATTCAGACTAATTAATATTAATAAATCAAATACATGCTTTTATTTTTGACCAACTACACTTTATAATCAAATTGAAAGTGTAGGATCATGTTCATCTTGAAATTTCTAAATAAGCCTAAATTTTAATTAAAATTTGATCGAGTTTAAGTTATCAAATTAAGACTTAAATTCAAATAAGTTTCAAACTTTATTTGTAGATTTTAGGTTAAATTGAATTCGAACTTTGATAAAAAATCTACACTTTTTTCTTAAATTTCAGGCTAAATTAAATTCAAATTTTAGTTTTTTAAAATTTAAATCTTAACTCAAACTTAAAAAATTAATTAATTCAAATTTTACTTATTAATTTCAAATCTTGAAATTTAAATTATTACAATCCATTTACCAAAAATCATAGGTATGTAAGTCAACTCTACATTTGGTATGATTGTCTTGTATCATTCCGTTACATTTCATATATATCACCATATATCTTTTGTTCTTGTAGCCCAGTTACTACCATGTTTTATTGATTTTTATGCACATATTTATATATGTCCCACATAATTATATGGATAAAAATAAATGGAACATGTTTAAAATCAAATCATGGCTACACAAGATCAGATCTTCTATTTCAGTTATGATATTTTATTATATTTTATTAAATTTTATTCACATATTTATATAAATCTTGTATAAATATATAGATAAAATTTAATAAAATAGCGTTTAATCAGTATAATGAAAAAAAAAACTCTGAAGATTTCATATGACATCACCAACCCCATATTACAGAATAGCACAAATCGAGGATTCAGGATTTCTTTCCTTTTCTAATCATTTAAATAATCATTTTATGACAGGACATGCTCCAAGTTTACACTTTAAATAAGAAATCTGTATCTGTTGGTCAACTGTGTTGTTCAATAATAAATTATTTCTCAATAATGTTGAGAATCAAATATTATAATTTTTATAATTTAAAGTCTAAATTTGCCTGTTTAGTTATGAAGATAATGACCTAAATGATATGAATAAGTAGTAAGAAGTAAATGCCATAATCACTAAATTGAACTTCTATTTTTTTAATTAGCTTTTTATATTAAATGTCATAATTAAACTCTGACTTTTTTTCTTTATCAAAATAATTATTACAGTAAAATTTGAAATTAAGTTTAATTCAAATTTGTTAGATTCGTTAAATTAAAATAAAATTATTTAAAAAATTAAATTAAATTAACTTCATTTTATAGAGTCATTTTAAATTATAATTTACTTAAAAACTGATCATCGAACATATTTCGTTAATTTTAGATCGAAGCAGAAGTTGTGATTCCAAGTTGCATGGGTAAGGAAGTTGGCTCCGTGCCTAATGTTTTGGTCCTTTAGCAATTTTTATTCAGTCTGCCATGAAAATGTCTGATAAGTTCTATCATTTGCACTAGTTTTATACTTCAATCGGTTTCTCTTAACTCCAGTTTCACAAGAAACACACTTGTGAAAAGTGATAAGAAACTGATAAACTGCAGCAATTAAAGGAAAATTTGCAAGTCAGTTCCTTCAGACGATAAGCAAAACAAAGCGTAGTGGAGCTCCCATTGTTGCTTATAATCTTTGCAAGCATGTAACATCAGAACATCTTATCCAAATTGCCGCATGTATATATAGATATATACTATCTCCCTCCTGCTTTTGAAACATAAACCTTTCAAATGGTCTTCCTATCATTCTAGGAATGGATTTTGGAACTAAAAGATCTTGTCTTGTCCTCTCCATTTCCATCCTTGTGTCATCTTCGTTTCTCTGTGTGCAAGCGAACTTGAACAATGTCATCTCCTGGAGAAAACCCAGAAACAACATTTGTAACCTGTATCAGGGAAGCTGGGTCTATGATCCAATATCATCCCCTCTCTATGAGTCAGCGACTTGCCCTTTTATTCGCAAGGAATATGATTGCTTAAAGTATGGTCGTCCTGATCATCTTTATCTGCAATATAGATGGGAACCTATAGGATGCGACTTGCCAAGGTAAAGTCCAACTCTTCTTCGTTTTTCTTTCCAGGTTTTTGTGGCCATATGCATGACTTAATCTTCTCATGTTCAAGCTTCTGCTAGTCATTTAGTGCTCACATGAGCTTGTTTTAGGCCACTTTTTTAAATATTAGAGAAAAGATGCTGTATTTTTCTTTACTTTTCCTGTGATCAGCGTGACAGATCGGTGGTTCTTTATTTCTGGCTGTTGTTTCATGCTTTTCTTTTTCCAGGATCTGGTGTGCTTTTGAGCTGTATGGCTCTGGCCCCCACCTACCAATCATTACTTTCACGATTTCTCTATCTGTAATTATGGACATGTGTTAATGATGGATCTTAGAATGTTTAGAAATAATCCATGATAGATCTTCTTTCCCTGACCATAACTTCACAGACTCTGCTTTTTGGTACATAGGATAGGAATCTTGAGCTGTTTTCCTGTGGTGACTTATGCTTAATGTTTTGCAGGTTCAATGGTCAGGATTTCCTAGAAAGATTAAAGGGCAAGAAGATTATGTTCATTGGGGACTCTGTAAGTGTTAATCATTTCGAATCCTTGTTATGTTTGCTTCATGCGGCTGTGCCTGATTCCACTATCACTAGCACGACCGATAACTCTACAGTTACAGTGAAGTTTCAGGTAAGTTAGTTTCTGACACAAACATGAGAAGAATTACAGAAGTATATATGTCCTGACACGACTAGGATTTAATGTTGTCAGGATTACGAGGTTTCAGTAATGATGTTCTTGAGCCATTACTTGGTAGACATTGAAGAGGAAGAGATTGGCAGGGTTTTAAAGCTCGACTCACTTAAAAATGGAGTCGTATGGAAGGACATTGACGTTTTGATATTCAACACTTGGCTTTGGTGGTACCGGAGTGGACCCAAACAACCGTAAGAGCTCCTAAGAACCTTCAAAAACTGAGACATAAAGCTTGATGTACTTGCATATGATTCAGAAAATTGGGCCTTTCCAAATTTCAGATGGGACTATGTCCAAGAAGGTGACACCATAGCCAAAGACATGGATCGAATGGTTGCATTTCGCAAAGGTTTAACAACATGGGCCAAGTGGGTTGATTCTGATGTTGATCCAAGCAAAACTAGAGTCTTTTTCCAGGGAATTTCTCCTTCTCATTACAAGTAATCTCCATCACTTAACACCCAAATATGATTCCCAAGTTTTATTATTATTATTTAATTATTTGTTGATTGGAAGTTATGCAAACCACACAATAATTTTCAGACTAGGATTTAGGTTGAGGTTCCATTTTTGATGAATGTTCTAATTCATGTTTCATGACAGTGGCAGCCAGTGGAATGAAACAGGAGTGACGAACTGTGGAAACGAGACTCAACCTATCAGTGGATCAGTATACCCTGGTGGTTCACCGTTGGCATTGAGTGTACTGGAAGATGTGTTAAGTAAAATACAAAAACCAGTCCATTTGTTGAACATAACAACTCTTTCACAGCTAAGAAAAGATGCACATCCTGGCTCTTACAATGCCTTCAGGGGCATGGATTGCACTCATTGGTGTATTGCTGGAGTTCCTGATACTTGGAATCAGCTAATCTATGCAGCTTTAGTGTTTGATTATTAGGAGAGAGTCTGCAGATTAATAATTCATCCTCATTTTATGTAAAGTATTTTTTTAGGTTATTAATTCGTTCTTATTTATTATTAAGCTTCTTTTAATTACTTTTTTAATCAAAAATTTCTCTAAAAGTAAATTATATATAATTAATAATTTATTTACTACGTATTTGAATAATAAAGGTCCGCTTCTGTGGCTCGATCAACTCGGACCACAATCGGATTGAGCTAAAATTGACATCCTTAATCTTTTTCATCTTTTCACTTTCAATAGAAAATCAATATTAAGCCAATGTTGCTCTTTAACAAAGTTGGCAATGAATTCTGGTTTGAATCAGAAATTGTTTTGAAGTTTGTAAACTAGTAAAACAAAAAGCTTAAAATTTAAAAAATTGATTGGAACTAGATCATCATAAAATCAGTTAAAAAATTAAATAAAATTTAAGAATTTAAAATATGATTGAACGAGATTGTCTTTATTTATCGAAAAACTTGAAGTTCAATTGAAAAAATAAATTGTTATATAAAAATAATTGATTTATTTTTATTTTAAAAACTTATTAATATACAAAAATTGATTAATTAATTAATCAATTTTTAATAATAAAAATTATTAAAATAAATCGAACTAAAAATTTAAAACTGAACAAAAAAAAAGCGATTAAATGGAACCTAAATACCTAAGTTCATAAGAGTTGAAAAAACATTATCAAGTTCGAATTTAGACCCAATCGAATCTAAATATCTAAGGGTGTGCTTGTTTTGGAGGTTTGAAAAAATAGATATAGGTATGAAATGAAAAGTATTGTTAGGTAAGATGTTATCATTGAATAGGTAATGTTTTCATTTATAGGTTTAAGGTAATGCTCCATTCCCCTCAAATAGGAGAGGAATGAGAGTCATTATTTTATTATACTTTGCATTTATTAATTAACATATATTAATTAACTAATTAATAAATTAAAATATAATAAATTAAAATAATATAATTAATTAATGACTATAATTAGTTAAAATATAACTCATTCACTAATTAAAATATTTTAATGAATGAATTAATTAAAATATTATTATTTATTAAAATATAACTAATTAAAATATAATTATTCATTAATTAAAGTATTGTAATTAATTTAAGCACGATTAATTAAATTGTTAATATTAATTAATTAATTACTTTATTATCAATTAAAATATTATTATTAATTAAAATATAATTATTCATTAATTAAAATATTGTTATTAAATTTTAATTAAAATATTATAATTAATTAATTAAATTTTAATTAAAATATTATAA
>JANZLX010000009.1:25334209-25344833 GCA_025531955.1 Erythroxylum orinocense
GGTAATCATTCCTTTATCTTAACCAACCATCATATTTATAATGATTATATCCATTCTCATTCCTCCCTATATTCATTTCCATTTTCATTGCTATTCCTTCTTATGAACCAAGCGCCCTAAGTACCCTTTTATATGTATACAATTGTTTGACTTAGTTTATGGTTAAAGACAAAGAATATATGGTCTCTTGCTATGAAAGTGAGTTCCTTGTCTTTAGCAGCTATCGGTCTTAACAATGCTTTGTGCTTTGTGCTTTGTGCTTTGTGCTTTGTGAGGGTGTGCTTTCCTATCTCTTTCTGAAACATTCAGACAAACTTGGAGGATTACATGTCTCTTTTTTCTCAAAATATTTTTATCATATTAAAGCTCCAGACAATATTTGAGGTTGTTAAATACAAATTCAGGCTTGTTGGTCATCTACTAAATGCCAAAATTCGGTTCTCTAGTACATAAAAGCGGTCCTCGACAAGGTGGAAGATTGAACGAAGAAGAAGACAAGATTGTTAAGGTTGTAGGTTTTGGTCACGGGCTAGGAAGCTCCGGAAGTAAGACAACTTCGGCCTCTATTTGGTTGGATTTATAGTGGTAGAAATTTTATTAGTAGAAATTTTTTTGCACATTTTTTAAAATAATTTTTTTTAAGAAGTCAATTGATTGTTTGACTGTCGTTTAAAAAGAACTTTTTTTAAAGAGCTTCATACAGTAAACTGTTTGACAACATAAAAATAAAATGGTGCTTTTAATTTTGATTATTTTTTATTTTATAATAAAAATTATTTATGCATATAAGTATTATTTAAAGTATATTAAACAATATATAAAGCACAATATATTAATTATTGTATAATTTTAAACCATATGAAACATAAATGAAAATATATCTAATCAAATCTTTTATATAGATTATAACATAAGTAAAACTAATATAAAAATAAATATTAAAACCAAATAATATTATATAACTCTCAAAATAAATGTAAAGATGAGTTTATGAGTATTGTAGGAATTATGTGTAAAACATAAGGACAAAAGAAACTAAAAAATAAGCTCATTAATTGATATGAAAATTCTAACCAAAAAAAGTTTTTTGAAAAGCTCCAAATTTGAGCTTCTTAAAAACCTGTACTTTGGCTACAAAAAAAATCATATTTATTAAAAAAATGCTTTTTTATTTTATAGTTAAATGCTCATTTTTCTTCAAAATGACTTTTATGGTAGAAAAAAATACTTATTAACCTTCCAAAAGTTCATCTAAACAAGCACTAAGTTAGTTTTAACTCCTACCAAGACAAGAAGTTAGATTGTTAATAGGTGTGGTAAGAACATAGCTTAAGAAAGTTCCACATTGAGCTCGGATTTAGAATTAATTTGGCATAATTCTAATCAATTTAAAAAATGAAATTGCTTAAATTTAATTTAACATTATATTATATTTAAATAAATAATTTTATATTATATTAAATTAATTAAAATTATGAATAATTTAATTTAATTTAATTTTAGTAATTAAATTAAATTAATAAATATACTTAAATTTAAAATATCTTCAAAATATATAAATTTTAAATAAAAGTTTGAATTAATAATTACGTATATTAAATTTTAAATTATGTTAAATAAAATAAATAACTTTTATTGATAATTTATTAATTAATATTATATAAAAGATTATAATAATTTTAATTAATTAAAAATATTTTATCCTTAATTTTTTCTAACATATAATTGTCATTAGTAATAGAAATATAACTATGTTCACAATAACCACTAAACAAGCTTTTGTATTTGTTTTAACAAATCATTTAAAAATCGGACAAGATAATCGAAGGAAATGTTTAAGGTTTAGAGGTTTAGTCGGTAGTGAATCGCTATAGAATTGATATATAATAAATAAGAAGTAAAACTTATAAGAATAAATAAAAATAAAATATTTTATTGAAGTAAAAAATATACCAATATTTATTATTATAAAATAAACTAATAATAAATAAATAAAACTTAAAACAATGAAGCTTTATGGGCTATTAAGGAATTGGTTCACAAGGTTCTCAAGCAAGCCAGTAACTTTCATCTTCCAAGGTCCAAAGCAAAAATGGAGTCTTTGCGTTGGCAATTCCTGGAAGGATGGGTCCTCCAATAATGAGCCCAATTTCGAGAAAGACAAAGTACTAGAAAAATCCTATCCTGCCTCACCATCACACTTCCCACGAGTTTCATCACACACAGACATGCAAAAACCTCGTGAAGTAGGAGTTCAGTTCACGCGTTACTCTGTCTAATTTTAAAGAAGCAAAACACACGTTTCTCAAACCTCCAACATCTATATATACATACAAACGTTGGTAGCTGGATAAAGAGAATACCAACTAAAAATGGCCGTTCTTAACCTTAACATCAACTACATAGTACTTGCAGTCTTCGCAATCTCTGCCATCTCCTCCATTTCCAGAGACAACTTGGTACTGGGCCAGGCATGTCAGGCCGACTTGAATAGTCTCGCAAGTCAATGCGGAAGCTTCGTTCGGAAACAAGGTCCTGTGGTTGACCCATCACAAGCTTGTTGTGGTGTAGTGAAGTCTGTGGATGTTCCGTGCGTGTGCAAGCTCATCACCAAGGACGTTGAGAGGTTCATCGACCTGGGCAAAGTTGCTCATGTACTGGATTTCTGTGGCAAGCCCCTGCATGGCATGAAATGTGGTACGTAAACTACACTACCCCAATCCTCTTGTTCATTTTTAAGTTTGTAAATGAATGTTAAAGGGTTTACTCGTAGTGTGTGTGTATATATTTATGTCACGTTATTGACGAGTTTTGTTCTGTTTTTCTTGGCTTGCTTTGACAATTTATGGTGGTTTGTTCTGTTGGTTGCAGGTGAGATGGCTCCCACAGATCCATGAAGTTAGATCAAATAAAGAGCTATTTGTGAGATATGAGTCATGAAAAGCGTAAATTGTGTAAGAATTAAGAAATGATGTCAATGTCATGGTTTTGGTTGGGAAGTTCAGTGACCAGAACCAATGAAGCAATAAATATATCTTCATAAGTGAACTCAGCAGTTCAATGCTTGCAAGTATCTAGTCTTGAGAAACAAAATGTGACAGTAAAAACCCTCTACATATAATAATTCATAAATTAAATAATTTAATAGATTCAGTAATACGTGATTTTACTAAAATACTAAAATTAAATATTGTATTCTATAATACAAATATATACTTTTTACAGGAAATTTTAAATTTTGAAAAGTAAGATCGGGAGAGTTTCAGTAATACATGATAAACGAGATTTGGAGAGTTTCAATAATAATACCGGTTATTACCCCGTTAATGAAATCAAATTTCACAAGTTTTCTCATCATAAGAGTTTTTTTTGGGTAACTAAAATTGGAAGTTTCCAACTTTTCAGTCATTATTAGGCCGCCAACTTCAACAGCTAACCGACTTCTTTGACATTTGCACCAACTCTTGTACACAATGTTAAGATATTTTAGGGAAATTTAATTTCCTTTTTATTTTAACAAATCTGTTCTTATTTAGGTATAACAATAGGTCGGCTCAATTCGATCTTTAAAACATGTAGTCTAAACTTGACTTTGTGTTGTATGATATAAATTCAAATAAGTCGTTGAAGATGATATCATTTTAAGAAATTTTTTTAAAATGATGTTGTTCTAATTTTAAATTGCTTTAAATTTAGGATCAAATTATAGTCCTTTTAATTAAATTTATTTAATAAAAATTGTTTTAACCAAGTAATTTGGGTTGTTTGGACTAGGTTGACTCTTTAAACCAATATTTTAAAAATTGGATTGAAAGTTAAACAAATATGACATGAGGTTTAACCGGTATCAAACCGTAATAAAATCGGTTAAATATTGAATAAAATTAAAGAATTTAAAATATGATTATAATTTATATTAATTTGTAAAAATTATTAATTTATAAAAATTGATCGATTAATTAATAAACTTAACGATTTTAAATAATAAAATTTATTTAAAAAATTTAACCAAAAAGTTAAAAAATAATCATTATTTTAAACTCAAATATAAATTCACACGTTAACTTCAAATTAGGTTGAGCGAATACTATTGTCATCCCTATCCTCCTTTAAAGACGAGTTTAAATTTTTTTATTTAATATTATGATGTTTTATTGTGTCTAATAAATCTTAGCCTTTATTTATGTGAATTTCGCATAAAACTCGCATAAAATTTGTAAAATAAAAAATTGAAATTTTATAAGACAGAATAAAACAAAATAAAAGTCGATCATTTTACTTTTTAAAGACTAGTTTTTTTCTTACTTGTACTTGTCCACGAGTAGTAATATCTGTCAATCTCCCTGGAACCGGGACACCTGGAAAGCCTCAGCTTCACAGACACTTATTATATTCACTTCTAGTCAAGAAATCCGTGACTGTCTCTCTTTTTAGTCTACACTTTACCCTGCCTCTTCTCTCCGTCATTTCACTTCCATTTTTGTCTCCAAAGCAAGAACGTCTCTTTAAAAGAGAATCAAGGTCCTGACAGGTTTCACTATGGATGATCTGATGAATAATATTGTTCCAGAGATGAACCCCTCGACCCCATTCTTAGACGTGGGGTCAAGCACTTCCAGTATTAGTAGCACCAGCAGCGAAGCGAGTTCTGCTCCATCGCCATTCCATTTCGAGCTCCAAGATGTTAAGTGTCCATATTTAAGCAAGTCTTTACGTGGGGCTAATTCATACAGGTCTCTCGCAGTTTTATCTGGTCATGTGGAGTCCCTTTCCTGCTTAGCCTTGTGTGGAGAGTTCATCTTAAGTGCATCACAGGGTAAAGATATTATAGTATGGCAATTACCTGATATGAGACTGTTCACAAAGTTCGGACACGGCGATGGATCTGTTAAGGCAATAGTAGCAGTAGGCAACAAGGTCTTCACTGCTCATCAAGATGGTAGAATTCGTGTATGGAAGGTGTCACGAAGCTCGGAGAACGTGTTCAGGCTTGTGGACACACTTCCTACAAGAAAGGATTATTTGGGAAAGTTTATGAAGCAGAGCAACTACGTTGTAACCAGGCGACACCACAAGAAGTTGTGGATTCAACATGCAGATAGTGTTTCTTGTTTAACTTTCTGTAACGGTTTGGTTTACTCTGGTTCATGGGATAAGACACTTAAGGTGTGGAGGATCTCGGATTTGAAGTGCCTGGAATCGATTAAAGCTCATGATGACGCCATTAATGGGCTGGTCGCAAGTAAAGGAATGGTTTACACAGCATCTGCAGATGGGAAAATAAAAGCTTGGAGGAAAGAAGGAAAGAACTCACATTCCTTGAAGGGTATTTTGGAGGGTCATAAGGACGTTTCGATGAACTCGGTGACTGTATCTGAGGATGGAAGATGGGTCTATGGAGGTGGATCAGATGGGTATGTGCTGGGATGGAAAAGAACCTGTGATCTTGAGAGTTGGGAACTGGTGAGTGAGACGACGGCACATCAGATGGCTGTTTTGTGCATGTGTTTGATTGGGGATGTTTTGTGCAGTGGTTCAGCTGATAAGAGTATTGGAATATGGAGGATCGAAGTTTTTGGCAAGCAGCTGAGTAAAGTAGGCGCCATTAATGGACATGAAGGTCCTGTCAAGTGTCTGCAAGTATCACCTAGTAGTGTTGGTGGTGGTTTCATGCTGTATAGTGGTGGCCTTGATAAGAGTTTAAGAGTGTGGTGGGTGCCCAAGGATTCACCAGAAATAAAGGAAAACTATTTATCTGTGTACTCGCCTTAAGTTTTGGAAATATATATATATATTATTAAAATGGGTTATTTTAGACATTTTTACAGCTTTCTTTAAAATTAAAGGCTTTAGACTATAACTAAAATAGCTTGTAACACTTTTTATACGTTAATTTATTGTTAATAAATCATAAATTCGATTTTCACAAAAATATAGTTTTTTGAAGGGTGTCTCAAATTATATTATTGTTAAAAATGAAATTTGTTTAAATTCATATATGAATCGACCCATTTTTTGATCAAAATTTAATGTAAATTTACTAATTCAATGTTTCTAAATTTATACTTAATATTGAGGTTATTTTTGTCAAAAACAACTTGATTTAAATGAAATTTAAAATTTTAATTTTTATAATATATATAACTTCTAATTCTTAACTTATTAAAATTAAATTTTTATACAATTATTAGATGCTTCAAAATCAAATTCTTATCTTATTTTAAAACGAAAGTTAAACCAATAAAACAAGATGTTTAAGTTTAATAAAATATGATTGAAAGAAATTGAACAAGCAGATTACTAAATAAAAACTAACTAATTTGTTTTGGTTTATAAGAACTTATTAACCTACAAAAATTGACCAATTAATTAATTAAGTGATTGATTTTTAACAATAAGAGTTATTAAAATAAATTGAACCAAAAAGTTGAAAACGGAATCGAAAAATTGAACGATTTAAACTTTTTACGATTGAATTGGTTGAACTTTTTAATCATCGATTTAAATGTGGCTAATTAGAGCCAAACTAGTCTATTTAAATGGTTAGTCATTTAAACTTGATATAACATGAAGCATATAGAGAAAGAAAATCCATGTTTGATTATAAAAATTATTTTACTCATATTTGATTATTATTATTATTATTATTATTATTATTATTATTATTGTGAACAATTAATTAAAATATTTTATATTTTATAAATAATTAATAAAAATTAATTTTATAATTTGATAAAATATTAATTTTGATATAATTATGAAAAATTTTATGATAAGAATAAAATTAAAAATATTAAAAAACTTATTTTTACTTGATATAGAATTAACGAAACAAAAAAAAATAATTGTTAAAGTATGGCTGTTTATTTATTATTTATTATATTTAATTTTATGTTACATCCACACCCTTAATAAAAATATATTATTGTATAAATTTTATTCCTTATCACTCCTTATTTTATCCCGTAATTATTATTATTTATCAATCAAGGCATTATAATTTTTTTAAAATTTAAAAAATTAATTAATTAAACTTCAACTAAGTTGTGTCTTGTATCCTTTCTTTTATTTTCGACTTCATTGTTCTGCCTTCTCTTTCTCAACACGAAACCCACCTTCAGCCGTATCTGGAATGAGACGTGGTTAGAAAATTTCTTTTATTAGCCATGCAACTATGAGATTTTTGTGAAGCAATCTCTAAATGATGGCAATTGTCATGGCAAGGGTAAGCAGAATCAGCAACCTACTCATTTAACTAGAGCTTGCTCTTTTGTTAAGCTTAAATGGTCTAATCTCATTAGTACCCAAAATTCTAGGAGGCAGGTACGGAGTGGAAACTGCATCTTGATACGGCTGAATTGATACATCCTGCCGGTGCCACTGACTACTCTTTGAGTCAATTACTGCTTGACATTCCTGAAAATGTTGACACGACCGTATTTCCAAGTTATGTGAGTGGATTTTGTTCAGTTGAATTGTTTTGTGCATCTCGCATTATTGAAGATGGTGGAGGAATTGGCTATGTCTGTCAAGGTAAGGAAAGAAAAGAAGGCTGAAGGGAAGGATAAAGGATTCCAGGTGCAAATGGAAGTTGGAAACAATGATTCTGAGCACAATTCAAAGTTGCATGGATCATAAGAAAGAAGAACAATGTCAGATGAATGGAGCACAAGGCAGCAAGGAAGATGAAAAAGTGAAGGAAGTACCTGTGAAGACTTCGAAATAACCAGAACAAAGGGAAATTCAGAACATGGAAAGCTGGAAGTAGAGAAAAAATTTGAAACAAAGTTAATTGATGCAGTGAAGCTCAAGGAAGATTAAGTTCATAAAACTGAAGAAAAATAATCCAATCAAGGGTCATTAGAAGAGTGCACGGCTAGTACACCACGCACACACCTCTTTTTGCTGTCCTCAGGTTTTGCAGTCATCAGGAATTTGTCTCCTGTAATTCTTAATTCCATTAGCTGTTGAAGTTGTCAGGTTATGTTATGCTAGGGACAAAAATGTTTGCTTTTGTGTATTGGCCAATGAAGAAAAACGTGATATAGTCCTGTTTTTACTCTTCAGGTTATTTTTTTATTTTCCAGTCATTAGAAAGAATATATCAGGATGTAAGAGTCAATATATAAGGCTCTTCATCATCTTCAAGCTTGTAAGAGAGAGAAAAATTTCAATACAAAGAAGTTCCTGTTTTATTCCCATGTGAATCTTCATTTTCATCTTGTTTTTATTTTTTCTGAAGTTGATTTTGTGGAGTTGAGTTGCGGAATAAGTTATATAGAGTAGGAAAACTTCAGAAGTTGATTATAAAAAAATTGATGCTTGAGTGATTACAAAATCTTGCAAAACATCAATTCTTCCATTAAACAATTTAACCCTGTGAGTGAGTATCTATTACAATCTGTGAGTAGCAATATGATTAACAAATTCGAAGAACTTCAGCAGCAGAACTTTTCAGTTTGAAGTGCAAATGTGAATAATGCAGTAGGTGTTCGACAAAAGGGTTCAACCAGGACATCAGTTTTTAGGCGATGTGGAGAAGGTGCATTCTTCAAGCTTCAAGAGGGCACCTTCAAAAGCGGCATCAGAGCTACAAGGTTCACATAATTTGGACCAATCAAAGCCATGACAGGTATGAATCCCTCTGTGATGAGTCTACAAAATGTTCAAGCTAATATACCAATATTAATAGGTGAAAACTACAAGGCATGGGCTACCACAAAGGAGTAGCAGAAGATGATGGAACCGCAGATCAGACAGATCAACACTTAACGAGAATAAACCAAGACAGAGAGAAAGATTTCAGAGCTCTTGTTTTCCTAAGATTTGTGGTCAATGAATCAATTTTGTTAAGGCATACTAGTTGTAGGAGTGCTAAGAAATTATGGGATACACTGAAGTTAGAGCATGTGGGATCAGCACAATCATTGAGATTAAAGAGACAAGCCGTCATGAGAAACTTTGATAATTTTTCGATGAATGATGAAGAAAGTGTGTCAGCAGTAAAAACCAGATTCTCAAGTTTAGTGTAGCAGCTGAAAGAATTTGGTGAAAATACTAACACTGAGAGGTTGGTAGCCAAGTTCCTGAGCAGATTGCCATTAAGATTTGAAGCAAGTGTAGCACTAATGGAGTGACAATTCAGTAATGAACCAGAATCTGTGACCTTGGAGCAAGTCTTCAATGTACTGGAAATACATAAGGAAAGACATGGGAATAGAAAAGAAGGAGAAGAGTGTGCATTGAAGGCTGAACATTTCAAGACACCAGAAAATCCACCAAGTTATGCTCAAACACATAACTTGAATCAGAATTCACTTGAACCAAAACCTGTACAAGTCCAAATGCACCAGCATTCACCAAATCAGTCACACCATAACCAAACCCCTTATCAAATGACTTCTTACCCTCAAAATCAATCCTATTCGAGCCATATGCAGTATCCAATGCCCTAAATGTATCCTTAAACACAATATCCTCCACAAATTCCTTACCTAAACTTCCAAAGCACTAGCCAATTTCTTGGAAACAATGCCTATCGAATGCGAGGTGGAATAAGAATAACACGATGGGACATGTTTCCAAATTGCATGTTTTATGGAAAGAATAATCATGCAGCTGAAGAATGTTATTAGAATGATAATGTGGAATGTGCTTATTGCAGAAAAAGAGGACACACCAGAAGGGTATGCTATGAGAAATGGTTGAAGGAACAGCAAAATCCTCAAAACTCCATCTTTGGCAAGTCACCTCCAATACATCCTCTACAAAGACCAAACACCTTGTCAAATTTGATGCCAGCTCAATCACAACATTATTAAATCCCTTCTGAATCACAAATGCACCAAGCTCATTTTGCTGGAAAACCTAAAAACACTCAAACATCTTAACTAGCTCAACACTGCATATCTCAATTTTCAGTACCTCAACCACCTATTTCTCAACCTCAATTGCCTCAACACTCTTTGATGCCTCAATCTCACATATCTTATCCTTAAATGACTCAACATTACACATCTCAGAGGTTTATCATATCAGACACATCATCAAACCACTCAAACACCAACATCTAGCCTATCAAGCCAACAACCTCAAAGTACAAACTCGACAAACAACTCCTTGCCATATCCTCAACCAGAAACTCACACAAACCCTCAAAGTAACTTGCCAAACATTTCAAGCACTCAACCTGGACCTTCACAGACCAAAAGCCTACCAAAGAAAACCTTAACCGAAGAGAGTGTATTTGGAGCAGAAATATGTCAAGTCTTGGAAACAAACTCTGCTAATAATGTTTACGTACCTGAAGGGAAAAGTGAGTGGCTAATAGATAGTGGTTGCTTTAACCACATGACAAAGAAGAAGGAGGCATTTGTAGAAAAGGGTAATAGAGTCAATGTTGTAGTTAAAATAGGAAATGGAGAGATCTTACCTATCACATGGAAAGGGGCTGTGAAATTAGGAACAAAACCTGGAAGCACCATACTTGATGAAGTCTATTTGTAACGCCCCAAAGAAGGGGTTAGAATATGAATGACATTTAGTACAAATATGCTTACTATTGGAATATGTATTAAAATTGTGCATAAGTATTATGCTTATTCTTGGATTATGTACTCATTTG
>JANZLX010000009.1:25344933-25374191 GCA_025531955.1 Erythroxylum orinocense
GTTTAGTTTATTTGGGCCTGTACATATTCTTTGGATTTGTTTCTGGAAAGTCTGAGATGTATTATATGTGTTAAACTTAGATTTTAAAACAATGCATATGTGTAATGTTTGATTGTGTTTGTTCTGTCTTGGGTGGCATCCATATATCCTCCCAGGGGGTATTTGGGTGTTACACTATTACATACCCGAACTTGATCAAAACCTGATAAGTGTTGGCCAGTTCTTGGATAAAAATTATAAAGTGTATTTTGAAGGAGGAATGTGTAGAATTTTCAATGCAGGACGAGAGCTGATACATAAGATCCCAATGGTGAATAGCATTTTCAAAATATCAATGGCAGAAGTAGAGGATGCATTTACAGCAATACCGGTGACTGAATTAACACAATTATGGCATAAGAGGTATGGACATGCAAGCCTTGATTATATAATTCAAATGCAGAAAAAGGAGTTGGTTGTGGGATTACCTCAGCTGAGCACGAAGATGAAGAGTGTATGTGAACCATGTGCCAAAGAGAAGAGTCATGTCTTACCCTTTCCAACAAATGACTGGAGAGCCACAGAGAGACTACAATTGGTGCACACTAATGTTTGCGGACCTATGGACACAACATCAGTTGGAGGAAGTAAGTTTTATGTTGAATTTATTGATGATGCATCGAGGTATTCATGGATATACTTTATGAAGAGCAAAGATCAAGTATTTGGATTGTTTAAAGTGTGTAGGGCTAAAGCTTAAAGTCAATGTGGAAATAAGGTGAGATGCTTGAGAAGTGATAGAGGAGGAAAGTATGTATCAAATGAGATGAAGAAATACTTTGAAAGGGAAGGCATATTCCATCAATTTTCAGTAGCATACTCACCATAGCAAAATAGAGTTTTAGAAAGGAAGAATAGGACCATAGTAGAGATGGCTTGATCAATGATGATTGGGATAAGAGTACCAAGAAAATTCTGGCCTGAAGCATGTTTTACAACAGTGTATTTGCAAAACCGATTAAGGACCAGATCATTGAAGGAGAAAACTCCATTTGAGGTCTGGTTTAGAGTAAAGCCGAAGGTGCAACACTTGAGGGTATTTGGACGCATATCCTACATGCATATACCTGAAGCTAAAAGAACTAAGTTGGATAAGAAAGCAATTAAAGGAGTTATGATGGGATATAGTGTGGAGTCCAAAGGGTACAAAATCTATAATCCAGAAATTGGAAAAATGTTAGTGTCAAGAGATGTGAGGTTTGATGAAAATGAGGGATGAAAGTGGGAAGAGCCAAATGTTAGAAAATCAGGAAGAGTAGAAATTGAATTTCCATCAAATGATCATAATGTTGATAAGACAATGAGAGAGGATGCAGATAATTACAACAACTCTGAAAGAAATGGATCTCAGGAGGAGACACCTCAGTCAGATCCACAAAGCTCAAATAGCTTTGAAAGTGATGGAGTTCAGGAGGAGCTTTTACTAAGTCCTAACAATGATGAACTGAGCTTGGAATCACAAAAGGAGACATCAAGTTCAAATAGTGCTCACAAGATAAGAGATTTGGCCTCAATTTATAATGAAACTAACCCTTTGTTTGATTTCAGGTATAATGATGCAGTTGAAGGGGAAACAGATGATGCTTTGACAATTGTCGAATGTGCCTTGCTTGCAGGATCAGAATCGAAATCATACAAGCAAGATATCAAGCAAGGGGTGTGGCAAAGCTTAATGGATGAAGAAATAAAGGCTATTGAAGAGAATGGGACATGGATGCTAGTTGATTTACTAAGTCTAGAAACCCAAGTTGTAGACTCGGAGTGGATCTACAAGGAGAAGTTGAATCCGGATGGTTCAATCAATAAACACAAAGCAAGACTTGCAGTGAGGGGATATAAGCAAGAGTATGGGATAGACTACACCGAGACTTATGCACCAGTAGCAATATTGGATACTGTGAGGTTGTTGTTGGCCTTGGGAGAGAATAATGGATGGAAGGTGCATCAAATGGATGTGAAGAGTGCATTTCTCGATGGAATGTTGGATGAGGAAGTATATTTAAAGCAACCTAAAGGTTATGGTTATGTGAAGAAGGGACAAGAACAGAAAGTGTATAAGTTGGTGAAGGTTTTGTATGGCTTGAAACAAGCTCCAAGAGCTTGGTATTCGAGAATTAACAATTACTTAATGCAAAGTGGATTTAAGAGAAGCAAGAGTGAAGCTACACTTTATGTCAAAGCTTATGCTGAAGGGAAACTGATATGTTCATTATATGTTGATGATTTGCTAGTAATAGGCACTGAAGATAAGCTTGTGGAAGAATTCAAGGAATCAATGAAATATGAATTTCAAATGACAAATCTAGGAGAGATGAGGTACTTCTTAGGTCTAGAAATACAGCAAAGAGAGGATGGAATCTTCATTCATCAAAAGAAATATGCTGAGGAGTTGATTGAAAATTTTAGTCTGAAGAATAGTAGTGGCATGACAACTCCCATGGAGCATCAACTGAAGTTGATGGCTATAAAAATAGGTGAGCAATTTGAAAGCATGATTGGATCTTAATGTACTTAAGTGCACCAAGACCAGATATTGCATGTGTTGTGAATATTTTGGCTGGTTTCAATCATAATCCTTCGAGACACCATGCTTTATATGCTAGGAGAATATTGAGATATGTGAAGTATACTGTTGATCATGGAGTTTGGTATGGAAGAGGGGAAAAGGTGGAGTTGTATGTATTCAGTGATGCTACTATGCTGGAAATGATGATTGTAAAAGTAGAAGTGGGTACTATTGTAGTTTAGGGGCTGGTCTTTTTACTTGGAGTTTGAAGAAGCAGAGAGTCATTGCCCAATCCACGACTGAGGCTGAATATGTAGTTATAAACTACAAGCTCAATGGTTGAAGAAAATTCTAATGGATGTAGGTGAATTGAAGGAAAAATGTGTAACTATCTATTGTGACTCTAGTGCAGCAATATCAATGGCTGAAAATCCATCTGATCATTTGAGAACCAAGCATATGAAGGTAAAATATCATTATGTTAGGGAATTAATTGAAAAAAAGGAGATTAAGATGACCTTTTGCAGATCAAGCTTTCAACTTGCGGATTTGTTCACCAAAACCTTGCCAAGATGGAGGTTTGGGTCATTAAGGATGATGATAGGTATGTAGGCTCCACAAAACGAAGGAGGAGCTGTTGAGTTGAATTGTTTTGTGCAGCATGAAATATTGAAGATGGTGGAGGATTTGACTATGTCTATCAAAGTAAGGAAGAAAAGAAGGCTGGAGAATTCCAGGTGCAAATGGAAGTTGGAAACAATGATTCTGAGTATAATTCAAGGTTGCATGGATCACAAGAAAGAAGATCAATGTTAGATGAATGGAGCACAAGGCAGCAAGGAAGATGAAAAAGTGAAAGAAGTAGTTGTGAAGACTTCGGAATAACCAGAACAAAGGGAAATTCAGAACATGGAAAGCTGGAAGCAGAGAAAAAATTTGAAACAGAGTGAATTGATGTAGTGAAGCTCAAGGAAGATTAAGTTAATGAAACTGAAGAAAATTAATCCAATCAAGGGTCATTAGAAGAGTGCACGGTTAGTACACCACGCACACACCTCTTTTTGCTGTCCTCAGGTTTTACAGTGATGCAATTCCATAAGTTTACGAGTCTCAAGTAGTATAGTATAATATCGTCCCATAGAGAGTAATTGTGTAAGTACTAGGCTTTGATTACTCAATTAATTGGACTAGGCGATTGTGTAAGAATGGGGAATTAAAATAAGAAATTTAACTATAAAAAATAATAAAACTAAAGCTAAACAAAAATGTGAATATCTCTAGGGGCTTAATTTGAATGGAATATGGTAAGCTTCAAGAATGGTTTTACTTTTAGCATTTTCTATAGACATTTTTATAGGATGGTTTCACTTTCAATTTATAAGGCAAATTTTGGTTGATAAAAGGTTGAGCCTAGAGTTTCTTAGATCTTTTTTCAAGGTATCAAAGGAATATTACGTAATAATCATAGGCTACTATCGTAGCCTAGTAATCAAGCATAACCCGTTAAGTTCTTTGCTAACCTGGTTTTTTCACATAAATTCAATTTATGTTTAAATCTGAAATTTATAAGTTTCCTGTTTGAAGTTCTATTATCAATTTTCACCTATCGATTCTTCAATTAACAACTAACGTCAAGTAATGGTTGGCCAAACACAATATCAGCAAAATTAATCTCAAATTAGAGAAATCAAAACCAAAAATTCATACTTATAAATCAACCAAGATTTAATCCATAAAAATTTGCTAAAAGCTTCAACCCAACTTTGAAACTTTGAGGAAACTACTCACTTATAATAAGATTAAGACCACATAAATTGGGATTAGCAAAAAACATAGAAAGACACAAAAAATAGATATAAAAATAAATGAGTTTAGGAATCAATGGTTGCGTCCCTCATTATTGGTGCGTCTCCTGACGACGTTGTTACTTTGGTGGTCATGCACTTTCCTTCTCTTGGTGTCTAGTTGGTGGTCTCCAAGTGGTGGGTCTCCGGGTGAATCAGCCTCCCCTTCTCTGCGTTATTCTCCTGGAGCTTGCATGTGTGTCATCCTCCCTTTACTGCTTGCTGTTCACGCACCTCTATATCCCAGCTCACATTTTTTTTCTTTTAAACCACTAGCTAACCACGTCTCCTCTCTAGCTTCTCACTTTCTCTCTTGGTATATGCGTCTTGGTTTGTGGGTCTACTAAGTGTTTCTTTTACTACCCACGTTGGAGAGTATGTGGTAACGTCTATTCTCCAAAAACCCAGCTATTCGTGTATGCGTTCAGCTCCTCTTGGTGTAACGTTGCTGCTTGGTTTGTGGTGGATCTCTTTGGAGCTAATTTGCTCCTATTGCGCACTCCCCCCACTCCTCTAGCTGGTCCCTCACTTGGTGTATGCTTAGTAGAAAGAGTAGAAAATTGAAAATAGCGTGAGTAGCACTTGCTTTTTCACGTTGGTGGAGCCTCTCCTTGGCATGTCACGTTCTCCTGTTGCTCACGCACATCTTTGTCCACGCCTCCCTTTGTATGTAACGTGAGTGCTCCACTGTTGGGTCTCCACAGCTGCGTGGGTCCTTGTTTGACAATTTAATTGCTCCCTCCACTATGGTTTGTTGTATTCGTGACTTTTGGTTTGTTTTTTTGTGTGATTTTTGTGCCTATTTTCTTAGCGGTGTGGTGTGCTGAAGTTGCCTACTAGTGCGTGAATTTCGTCTCCATTGTAGCATCATTTAAATGCTCCTTTTTCTGTCAGCGTTTTGTCTTGGACAGTTGTAGTCATTTACAACTAAAATCAATTGCATTTCTTACGAATTAAACATGAACAATTATAAATGCAAATTTAAGTAAACTAAACAATTTAGCACAAAAAATATATATAACCTAATAATCATATGCAAAAATTAAGAGAAAATGTAACTCATTTCAATAATAAAAATACCTGCAACATGCAGTCATCAGGAATTTGTCTCCTATAACTCTTAATTCTATTAGCTGTTGAAGTTGTCAGGTTCTGTTATGCTAGGAAGAAAAATGTTTGCTTTGTGTATTGGCCAATGAGGAAAAACGTTGCTTTTACTCTTCACGTTATGTTTTTAATTTCCAGTCATTAGTAAGAGTCAATATATAAGGCTCTTCATCATCTTCAAGTTTGTAAGAGAGAGAAAAATTTCAATACAAAGAAGTTCCTGTTTTATTCCCATGTGAATCTTCATTTTCATCTTGTTTTTATTTTTTCTGAAGTTGATTTTGTGGAGTTCAATTGCGGAATGTGTTATATAGACTAGGAAAACTTCAGAAGTTGATTCTGAAAAAATTGATACTTGGGTGATAACAAAATCTTGCAAAACATCAATTCTTCCATTAAACACTTTAACCCTGTGAGAGAGTATCTATTACAATCTGTGAGTAGCAATATGATTAACAAATTCGAAGAACTTCAGCAGCAGAACTTCTCACTTTGAAATGCAGACGTGAACAGTGGAGCAGGTGTTCGACGAAAGGGTTCAACCAGGACATCAGTTTTTAGGCGGTATGGAGAAGGTGCATTCTTCAAGCTTCAAGAGGGCACCTTCAAGAGCTTTATCTCTTTAAACATGGTTAACAGAATTGGTCTGGGTAAAAGATTTTAGGCTCTGTTCTTTGACGGTCAGGTGACATTGATGTCCCTATTTTCCAGGAGAGTAGTGTTGAACGAGATGATATCAAGGATCCTTTTTCCTTTTAGTGAGGTGAGGTATCTGTATCTCCTCAGTTTGCAACTTTTGATGCTTTTGATTTCAGTTTGTAATTTGTATTGTTCATTTGTTCATTCAAACAGGTGTCAATGTTCAAGAAGAATTTTGACCATCTATCAGAGGATAAGTTTTTTGAAACGTTAAAAGATTCAATTCGTGGAAATTCATATTACTTTTTAACATACTCAAATGGGAAATCAGCTGCTCGAATTCAAGAACATCTTCGTCCCGATGGTGCACACGGATGCCAGAATTATATGAAAACCCCAAAGTATGTAACTGGACACACGTTTTCTGCAAATTCGTTTTAGTACAATCCTAGATATTATCATAACTGGAAGAGGCTGCTGTTCTACGTTACACATTTTCTAAATTCTCAGGCTTGACTTCAAGACATGATCGGTGCCACTGCAAGCCGAGAAAGGAGGGTCTTGAAAGATGCATCATACTTAAATTCGATAGAGATGTGAGTCTGTCTATATTTTTTCTCGCATTGATACTGAAATGCAAGAATCTGAGTTGATACACTAGCATTTTTTTTCTTTGTTCCAAAATCTGCCGTCCGTTCCAGATCCTGTTTCATTTTGATACTGCATTCATCTCAATATCTGGTGCTGTAAATTGTAGGCATTCATTATTGCATCAGCTGCAACACAAGAGGAAATGAGAAACTGGTGAGCAGATGATTCTCATTCTGAGGATATACATTTGTATTGGTATTGGAAAATTTGCAGGAAGATAAGTTCTTCCTCGTATCTCTTTTATTCTTCTTTCAAGGATAATGGTGGCATCTTGTGGTTTGATTTCAAGGTACCATGAACATGTTGTGTGGGGTGACAAAGAACTGAAGTTGAAACTTTTGAGGAAAGGCATTTTAACTCGGATATATTCTCCTATGGTAAGCAAAGTGAATACCTTTGGAGCTCACTTGGGCAGTGAATGTTTTTTGCCAAAGATGGTCAGGAAATAGTCAGATATGGCTGAGAGTTGGTGATTTTTTGTGGTCTTAAGTAAAAAAATTATTTAAAATGAATTGTATTAATATATTTTTGGTATTTTAATATTAATATAGTTTGGAAATTCCTAGTACTGGATCTGCCATTCAAATCTGCTGATGGTATTCATGTAGTCCTGGAATTTTCTCAATTTACTTGATTTTGAGTTAAACTTATTGTTTCTCATAGGTTGCTATATTGTGTCTTCCAGGTTATATTTCAGGAACTACGAGAGTCTGGTGTCTTCAGCTCTGTCTTGCATCTGCTGAAGCTACTCTTCCAACTGACAAGTTCCTTGCTTCAACTGGTGGCGTTCACTCTACAAAAGCTGTTGGTCCTAAACCTCTACCCTCCAAAACGATGGGTAGACAGTAAGATCAGCATAGGATTACTAGAAAAGTCATGGAGTTTTATGCAAACTTATGAAACTTTTATCCACCACTATCTCCACCATCCACACATATCCTTCTCCTTCCTGATTGAACCCTTCTGGCCACAGTTTGCCTTCTCCTTCCAGGTTGAGTAATTCAGGCCACATTTTGCTTTCTCCTTCCCGGTTGAGTCGTTTAGGCCACATTTTGCTTCAACGCAGAAGAAGGGAAGAAGTGAAGATCAAGCAGGACCATAGTTGTAGTGTAAATTTTCATTTGATTCTTCCCTGTCAGGATCTAAGCAGAGAGGATGTTTGTGTCAATTTTTGTAAGGGATGGGTAGTTCAGGCCATACAAGATGAAAGTTTGGCAGAGTTCCCTTGTACAGTAAACAACTTCAATAAAACAATATCATTTTAATCTTAACTCAAACCCTATCAACTGATTCATAAAAACAAGTATTGGCCTGACCCCGACCCGAACCCCGACCCGGTTACTCCCTAACTGCAACCAATCCACCGGTTATAAACAAAGTTGGTTGAAGTGCAGAGCTTGTCAGAAACTGGTCCTCTGAAGTGCCACTGTAACCTTTAATTATTCCTAGCTCTTTTACTCTTTTCAGTCCTCTGTACAGAGCAACAAACAGGCTGATGCTTTTTAAGTATTGAACACCAACTAGCTGGGAACTATTAAAACAGTGACATTTCACATGCTCTGAAGCCATATTAAAGTGGAGATGCTGACCAAATACCAGGATGACCTCAGAACATGGCTGCCTTGGCATGAAATGATGGAGATTAGAGATAGCAACGAAGGTTCAAGCTACAATAACAACAACAATAATAACAATTGAATCTAAAAAAAATTAATTGTACATAACTTTATTCTTACTTATTAGAAATATTTTTTCTGATATACTCACATGTAATGTAAAATAATGATAATATAATAATGAAATAAAATAAATAAATACACAAACGAAAAAAGATGAGTATAAGAATAAATCAAACTAGTCACTACAAGAAAGTAATTAAAATAAGAAACTACTTAGGCTAAATAATTAAAAGTGAAGTACTGCATAATCAAAATATTAAGGATAACTATAAAGGGTTGAGTTTGAAATCAACAAATCAAAAACGATTTAATCGGATTATAGCCAAATTTAAAAAATCAAATTTAAGACAAAATTCGAGCACAAAGAGTATATTATGTAAAGGCTTGATTGAAATATAATTACCTTATCTATATATTCGTAATGAAATGATTCATTAATAAATTACAATTCTTTTTAAAAGTGTTTAAAGTTTAAATCAATTTAATTAAGTCTGATTAAAATTTTAAATTTTAAATTCAATTTGACATATTATCATTTTAATAATTAACAAAACAAATATTTGTGCTTTCTTATAATTGTTTTGGTTGACTCTACCTAACAAAGAAGAAGAAAATTATGATAAAATGTCCATCGAAATGATGAGAGGAATTATAGTAATTTCTATCGCAGGGCCCTCGGTAGCTGGCTCTCAATGCACATTGTCTTGAATTTTCTCTACACATCACTCATTAATAGCATGTTCACACCTTCCTCGCTGCCACTCAATAATGGCATCCTCTCTTTCTCTCTATCTTCTCTATCACGTGTAAGCGTGCTCTCATTTTGAATGAGAATTTATATCATAAACCCTTGCAAAATGGATTGAATTAATGAGGATTAGTGTTGGCAATGTGTTAGACTCAAATCCAACTTGAAAATTATTTAAGGTTCAAACATGGGGCAAAAGGTCCTATGTTTGAACCCATTTATCTACGCTATTTTGATTAAGCTTGTCGTATAGGGTTTTGTCTAGTACGGAGTATCTAATTGACGTGATTTGCAGCCTAATATATCAATTCGAAAATTTATTTATTGCGCATCCAAAAGATAGGAATTGCGGATTCCTCCATTTAAAAAAATATATTTTATAATTGTTTACTAAAAATTTATCAAATTTAAGTTTGAGTAAAACTCGATTAGACTAAACTTGACTTATTAAATTCGATGATCTAATTTATTACTAATTACGAGGATAGATCTTAATAAGGAAAACAAAGCTAATTACTAACTTGAAATAAGCTTAATAAATCAACTGAGTGAGACTCAATCCAAAATTAAATTTCAATCATGATTTAAGTCTAGTTCAAACCAAGATGTCATTTTTGATGATCAGAGTGAACTAGAACAGGGTAGCTTTACCCAACTCAACCTATTGATGTTCCCAACTTGTGCAAAGAAAATCTATTGATAACTTGCAAGTGAAATGATGCATAGCTAGTCATCATGTACAAAGTGGGCTTCTATGGTAAATTTGCTTAGCAACATGACAGCTGAGATAAGGGTACCATGATAATTTCAGACCGAACAGCGTCTACTATATTGGAGGAACATGGAAGTTTGGAAGAAAAGAGATGAAAGGTCCCATGAAGCGCAGAAAGACTCTTCTAATAATTCATAAAGGATAGGTTCTCTCCATGAACATGGGTCTTAACCTTTTTTTTTTCAGAAACAGTGTTTTTGACTAAAGCCCACTGATTCCCATGTCAGGATGAAATCATCCAACTCTGTGAAGTTTGCGGAGTCATGAATGTCCTTTTCAGTCGTTGGATATTCTCGACTCAGTACTGGTGTTTCAATGGGTATGAAGAGCTTGTTCGATCTTGTGAAGAAGTTGTTTGTCTCTGACAAGCAACCAAAAACAGAAAAGGTACATACTAACAGAAGAGCATGGTTATTTTTTGGAAGATTCAAAGCGAAGAGCAAGCTACCTGCAATTGAACCACCATCACCTCCAAGACAAATAACAGAACTACGAGAAGCACAGGAAGAGCAGAGCAAGCATGCTTTAAATGTTGCTCTGGCCACAGTTGCTGCCGTTGAAGCAGCCGTTGTGGCTGCTCAGGCTGCGGCAGAGGTTGTTCTGCTCACCGGAGTTCCTCGATCTGTCTGCCAATACGGCTATGAAATAGAACGCTCCGCCATTAGAAAGCAACCTGTTACCTCCTCCTCTTCCTCCTGTACTCATCTACTTCAGAGGGAGATTCAAATTCAAGAATTTTCTGCTCTTAAAATTCAAGCTGCGTTCCGGGGTTACCTTGTAAGAATTAAGTAGCTTTTCTTATCTGGGTTTGAATCTTTTCTCTGTTAAATTTGATGGAGAAACTTTCAGGATAACCTGACAGGTATTCCTTGGAAATTTTGTAGGCAAGAAAAGCTTCACGGGCATTGAAGGGTATAATCAAGCTTCAGGCTATCGTTAGAGGTCGAAATGTGAGACGTCAAGCTGTCACTACTCTAAAGTGCTTGGAATCCCTTGTTAATATTCAGTCACGGTTCGGTGCAACGAGACACCAACTGTTCAAAGGAGTTTGGAAGTTCGACGAGAATGAAGAGTCACAAAATCTAAATGACGATATAATAAAGGCAAATGTTTCATACCCAAGATCTCTTCTAATCGTTCCTGTGTTTCTGTTTATCAAAATTCATGAAATGATTGTGTTTTCAGATGGATATGAACAGTCAAAAGCGTTGGGATAGGAGTATTTTGACGAAAGAAGAAGCAGATGCTCTGTTTCTAAGCAAAAATGAAGCTGTCATGAAGAGAGAGCGTAAAAGAGAGTACTCTTTCAGTCATCAAGTAACATATCTCCATCTTTCTCACCTTTCACTTCATTTGTGGAATTAGAATTGAAAATTTTCACAGAGCTTACAATAGAAATTGTTTCAGAGTTCTGCAGAAACAGAACGCAACAACGGAAGATGGAAGCACTGGTTAGATCAGTGGGTGGACACTCGAGTTGCTGAAAGTAGAGAACTTGAGTATTTGGACTCCATTTTAGCTTCAGATTCAAAGCATAGAGTGGAATCTAGAGGGAAACAGCTTAAACTAGGATTGGATTCAACAATGACAGCTCCGAGAAGATCATTTCACAGAAAGCAGAGTTCAGTTGAAGAAGAAAATTGCTTTTCAAGCTCTCCTCTGCCAACTTACATGGCAGTGACTGAATCTGCCAAAGCAAAAGCAAGATCGATGAGCTCACCAAAGCTAAGAACAGGTGGATTTGATGCATACTCTGATAGCTATTCACCATCTAAGAATAGGGTCTCAGCCTCTGAAATGCTGAGGTCAGGGAAGGTAAACGCATACCAACAAAGGTCTCCAAGCTTGAAAGGCATTCAAGGCCCTGTAAAATCTAGCAGGACCCTGAAAGACCTCAGCTTCATTTCAGACGAGTCGTTTCAGACATGGGATCAGCATAGTGAATTCGGATGTTGAAACACAAGTTAATACATGCCATATCCAACTAGTATATGTTTCTGGTTAATGTAATTGGGTGATAGTTAGGGCTTTTGATATGTTTTTCTTTTGTCTTTCTATTATTCTCAATATCTTAATCGAGTAATTTTATATTTTCTTAATTTAAGTTTCTAATATAAATCATTTTCATTTATATTAATTATATTAACAAAAATACAAGCGTGACATACCACATTGACAAATTTTAAATTCAAGCTTGATTATTTTGAGTTAGAAATTAAATCCTAGATTGATTAAATATAATTTGATTTATTAATTTTAGGCAATAATTAAAAAATCTAGCTAACTCGGCTTACTTTACTATAAAAACCTTGAATTGTCAAATTTTTCTGTTCAATTGACTTTAATAATTATTATTTTTTAAAATCGATTAATTTATTAATCATTCAATCAATAAATTTTTTTAAATTAATAAGTTCTTATAAACTAAAATAAATCAACTAATTTTCATTTAGCCCCTTAAAGGATGGTTGAGTAGGTAGAATGGGAGGTATAAAGTTAAAAGGTTCTGTGTTCGACTCCCCCTATTTACACTTTATCGATTGAGCATGTCGTACAGGACTTGCCTAGTGCGAAGTACCCAGTTGACGTGATTTGCAGGCTATTGCATCAATCTTGAGGTTTACCTAGCACGTATTCAAAAGATAGCGGCTGCAGATTTCTCTGCTTTTTTTTAAATCATTTAACAATTTTTTTTCAATTAAATTTCAAATTCTTCGAATGATAGGATAATTTCTTTTAATCATATTTCAAATTCTTTAATTTTCTTTAATCTTTTGTTGATTTTATGACCTTTTAACCAGCTGATCTTTTTAAACCTTAAACTTTTTATTTTACCATTTTAACTTCTAGCCTAATTTTTTTATTAAAAAAATTATCAAATTTATTGGACTTAAATAGTTCACACCGATCAAATTAGACTAATCTCGTACCATTCACTTAACAAAGCATGTGGGCTAAAAGGAAGACTTAAAACTAGAAGCTATTCTTGTTATCTGCCCAAGCCTCTAACCTTGGATCCATATTCTATCCTAACCCAAGACCAAATGTATTTTACTTAATGTTTCACTATGTTATTAAGAAAAGAGTTAACATACTTATAATATCATATTGTAATTAATTTTGGGGTTGAACTCTTTTTTGGTGCATAGGTTTGAAGAAATATTTACTAAAAGTTATAAAAACTAGACCAGAAGTTAAACCGGTATGATAAAAAGTTTAAGTATTAAAAAATTCAATCAGTATTTGACCATTATAGAACTAGCTAAAGATTAAATAAAATTAAAGAATTTAAAATATGATCGAAAGTGATTTTCTTACTCATCGAAGAATTTGAAGTTTAATTGAAAAATAGATTATTAAATAAAAATTAATTGATTTATGAGAACTTATTAATTTACAAAAATCAACATATTAATTAATAAACTGGTCGTTTTTTAACAACAAAAATTATTAAAATAAATCAAACTAAAAAAATTGAAAATCAAACTAAAAATTTGGTCAGTCTAGTAAGTTTTTTAATCGTAAAAATTTTGAACTAACAAAAAGAGGCACAAACTCCCTCAAATCTGGTCTACTTTTTTGCAATATAAAAATTAAATAACTATTTAGTAAGAATACTCGATTCAAAGTGACTCAATTCAGTTTAAGTCAAAGTTAACGAATCAATTCAACTCAAAGTTAATAAATTAAGTCAAATCAATTTAACTCGAAATCGGTAAGTTAAGTTTGAATTGAATGAATTCTAGATTGGACTCAAGTCTCCTCTAATCGAGTGATTAACTCAAACTACCCAGAATTCATTCTAAAATGCCATCGTTTTAAACCAGTCATTGCCATCCTTACCATTTACCACCAAGTGGAGTAGGACCTGAGAAGATACAGAAAACGTGTTGGTCATAATGGGATGGTATTAAGAAGGGGAAGTGTTAACACTAATGCATGTGTGTCCGATCCACCAACGAAGACCTCAAGATTGGGGAATAATGTATAGAAAGGTCAAAGTCAAAATCTCTATGCAGAGATACTCCCACCTCAGAAAGTGAAACTCACCCACTTGAGGCAGCTTCTTTTGGAGTTGGACCTAACCAATAATTCTAATTGTAGTTGAAGCACTGCACCGCACGCCTTTTATACATTATTATACAAAAGCACAGAAAGTTACATGTCGGGGCCAAGCAATGGTTTAATGGCTGAGGTTCTAACGAGAGCTCCAAGCCGAAAGTGACTTAATCAAATGCTTTATTCCTTCTCTAGATAGTGTTCAGTGCTTAGGCCATACGATCTTCAATTCTGGGTCTGATAGATATATCTCAGCTAAATTTGTTGTTTATTAGGTGGTTTATATGGTTGGTATTTATTGTATAATTCATATTATTGTTCTAAAAAACGGACTGAAAGTGAAACCAGTAAAATAAGAAGTTTAAGATTTAAAAGTTTAACTGATGTTAAATCGTTGTGAAAATTGATATAATAAAATTGAAGTTTAATCGAATAGAGATATTTTTAAGTAAAAATTAATTTATTAGTTTTATTTTATAAAAATTAATTAATATAAAAAAGGTTGATCAGTTATAAAAAGCAATTTTAATAAAAAAAGATTATTAAAGTAATGAAATGTCAACATACCCGATGCACAAGGCTCCCTGTTTTGCAAGAATTTAGGAAGAGTTATCGATAAACGCAACCTTCCTTTTATATTTTTTACAAAGAGGTCGCTTCCGAAATTTGAACCTGTGATCTTCTAATCATAAAGGAGAAACTTTTATAAATAGCTCTCCCTCTTGAAAGATTTAAGTTTTTACAGTTCAACTAATTAAATCGATATGATTTTTTTAATTATTATATCAGTCGTTTGCTACTGTAATAATTATAATAAACTTATCTTCAATTAAAAAGTTGTTTAATTAAATTTATCTTATTTGTTTTCGTGAAGATTATTCTACTTGTTCTCACGTAAATTTTAATAAATATATTATAATTTTAGTCTTTCTTTAAAACTCACTTAAACAACAACATTTAATAGAAACTTTGTTGAGATGCGAGATTTGGAAAGGTTTAATAGTATGCGACCTTACCCCTAATTAATAGAAATGTTGCTTTGAAAAACCAACTCAAACCATCCTTATCCCTAGCCCAATTTATTAGCAATTTTATGACAAAGTTAGAAGACAAAATGCTAAAGAAAAGGAAAGAAGAAAGATGTAAGTAAAGATTCATAAGACATTATTGTGGTAGTTTAGTAGGTAAAATGACTGCTGATGACAATATGTACTTCATAGTAAGTTCATGGAATGATATTACTTGTCTGCATTCTTTTCATTTTCCATTTTCTATTTTCTATAAGAATGAAATTGAGTATGTATTAAGGTAATTACATGTTTTAAGTAAATTATTGGATGAATTTATAATTTAAAATCAAATATTAGACTCGATCAATTCGTATAATTCAAAGTTAAAAAACAAAAAGTACGAATATCGTGTTACATCTTATCGTTTTTAAAATTGTGTTAATAGCACTTTAAATATTAACTTAGTTAATTTTTTCTACGTCTTTTAATATACGAGTTATAAATTTATTCTATGTCATATCACAACTAGACAATTTGAAACTATTACATACTAATGTGATATTAAAAGTGATTTCTTTAAGCACTTATTGTAGACTTGATTTTCACTTTAGTATTTCACAGTAGGTCTATATAAGAGGGTGTTTGGTAGATAACGATTAAGCTATATTTCAGCTGATTAAAGAGTATTAGCTGTTTGACTATTTGGTTAGAAGCTGGTTGGGTTGGCTGATTCAATTTAATCAATTATTTTTTGAAAAGCTACTCTAAGTAGCATTTCAACCTATCAATTAATAAAAATCTTACTCAAAGACAATTATGCCCTCAAACTCATTTCTCATCTTAAGCAACCAGTAGCCTTTAAGTTTTTCATTTTAAAAAGATAATACTATAATTCGTGTGCAGATCTTTTAGAATTTCCTCAAGCTATCTTCTCCAAATACCTAAAAATAATTGACTTGTCAATTTTTTATAGAAATATTATTATTATTGTTGTTGTTGTTGTTTATTATATATCCTATGTTTTTCATTAGAATTATAAACTTAATTTTTGTAAAATTAAATATCTAAAATTTAAATTCTTATAAAAATATTCAACGAAATAATATTCATATTTTAATAATTTTTTAAGTTATGTCCTTATTGGTCATTTTACACAAACAGCTAATTCTAAATAACTAATTTTATTAAACATCTTCAATAAACAACTGATGTTATTTGCTGGTTAAATCAGTTGATATAATCAGCTATCAGTTAACAGTTGATAGCATCAGCCAATAACTAATGCAATCAGTTAATTGTCAAACAGGGCCTAAGTCTTTATTAGTATATGTGTTACTCTTTTCAAGATGCAATGAGTACAACTTTAGTAATGTTAAGGTGCAATGCGGTAGTGATAGTTTTAATTAGTGAATCGTTGTTTTAACGCTGCGTATGGTTGCTGTTTCCGATAGCTGGAGACGGAATGAAACAGAAATTTGGAGACGGAACGGAACAAAAACTAGAAACAGTGAGGTGTTTGGTTATGATGGACAGAACAGAGAAAACTGTCTCCGTCTCGATGACAGAATGTGTTTGGTTGCAGGGGACAGAACGAAAAAATAGTGCAAATGACGAATATGCCCCTGATCCTTAATATGATTAGAAATATGTAATTCATTTATACTTTTATCACGAATGGTTTGTATTAGTTAAAAAATTAACAAATAATAATAATAACAATTTCAAATTAATCACGAATAACAATAACAACAATTGTTATTATTATTTTAATAACAAACAAATAATAACATTAATAAATAAGTGAAAAAATGTATAATAATAATAATTTTGAATAATAATAATAATAATAATAATAATAATAGTAATTAGACATAATAATAAAAATAAAAATAAAAATAAAAATAAAAACGCAAAATGATGCTTAATAATAATACATCTACTATTACGAATAATAATAATAACAACAACAATAACAACAACAACAACAACAATAAAAAATTTATAATAATAAAAAAATGTATGATAACAATAATAATAATATTAATAATAACCATAATCAATACAAAATTAATAATAATAATAATATTAATAATAATGATAATAATAATAAGAATAAGAATTAATAATAATAAGAATTAAAAATTAATATCTAATAATAATAATACATACATACATACATACAAAATTTATCATAATAATAATAATAATATGATAATTAATTTTGTATAATAGAAATAAAAATAAAAATATAATAATAATAAGTAATAAATAATAATAATAATAATAATAATAAATACAACAATAATAATAATAATAATAATAATAAATAAATAAAATAAAATAAAACATTTGCTTACGTGGGAGGAGGGGTATTTCTGGAAATTGCTTATATGCTTTGTCTCGGAAACGGGGACAAAAGTTTTTATCCTTCCTTTTTTAGAGGAACAAAAATTTATGTCCCTGTCATCTAGGAACGGTGGACAGAAAATTGGAGACAGCAACCAAACGTTATCGGAGACATAATTTTTACGTCTTGTCTTCTGTCTCCACTGATGGGGACAAGAACCAAACACTACGTAAGGGTCCTTGGGGGACTCCTTTGTTGTCAACCCTTTATTCTTTAATATATTTTTTATTTCTAAAAAAAGAAGGTGCAATGAATAGTATTTTAATAACTTTAAGGTACAAAGTGATATTAGAGATAACGACAAGGAATTACTTAAATTTCTGATGCAAATCACGCATTTACAAAAACATCCTCATCCTTTACACCGTGAAAAGATTGAAGAAACCGCACTCTACCGTAACTTTTCCCCTGAAGAGGAGCAAAAGCTAAATGAAAGTAAAAAGGATATCATACAAATTATATTCTATAAACCAATCTTACTTATGCTGGACAGTTCATCTCTTCACTTATGCAGACCAAAAAGCTTACTATGTTATACTTTTGAGAGAAAGATTCAATATTCTTATGGTAAAGTAGAGGTTTCATTAACACATAATCATGCTTTATAAAGCATTCCTTAGTTCAATCCCTCGAGCTTTCTTCATCGTTTGGTAAAACCTTGTATAGGTCTCCATCATCTAATAGCTTCAAGCTACTCGGCTTTTCTTGTTTTAAGGAATATGATATTTGTATTAGACATTAATAATACAAACTATATTAATCAATCTAGCCCGACGTTATTCTTTCCGTTAAGTTTGCTAATGTAACTTATCACGTGTTTTAAAAACTTTAACTAATAGTATACGTCAGCTAAAATTAACACAACAAATAAAGATTAATTAAACGATATCGTTTAATCAAATAATTAAAACAACATCGTTGTTTAAAAATGACCTAAATCATATTACGCAGCTCCGACGATCATACACTTTGACTTCAATTTTTCTCTTCTTTTTCAGTTTATTCTCGATACTCTCACCCTTCGGTTTTCAAATTACGCAGCCTCGACGCCCTCATATTAAGAGAATAAGGAGAACAAATTAAAAACAAAGAGCTTACTAGTACAACACCCTGTAATGCGAGAGTAATTTGGCGCATCAGAAGAACAAATAGAAAACAAATGGATGAGGGAATCAGGAGAATAGCAGATAAGGTCGGCTATAATTGAAAAAATTTGAAAATTTGACCATTTCATTACAACTTTTTGAAGTTTGGGCTAGATTTGACAAAATTAAAAGTTTGAATATTTTATTGCTACTTTTTAAAATTCGGGTTATAATTAAAAAATTTACGAAAGTTTAAGCTTTTTTTAATAATTAACCCTAATTTTATTGGACCTTTCATCACATACTCAATCTACATTAATAAACTCTATTTACTTCACTAAAATTCAACTTATTGAACTTGATTTGCATTATCTTTGTACTAAATAAAAATTTAACTTTAAAATTATTATTAAATAATAATTAAAATCCCAACAATTTAAAATTATAACTCGAATCTATTATTTAATTAATAAACAATTTAACTTATCCGCACTTATATATATAATATTATAGTGCAGACATAGTTCTCATCAAATTAATCATCCCCTCTTATTCACTAAGATACTGAAGACACAAAGCGAAACATTAAAGGCATGATTACATGTAGCTTTAAACCCAATGAAACGAGACAAATTTCACAAACTTTGGCTTTCACTTATTGTAATGATCTTTCCTTTGTCTAGTTTGATAATTTAAAAAAAGGAAGACGACAAGTGTAGGAGAGGTTATAGCTTCTTGTTAAAGTGTTAACTGTTAAGCCTTATATGAAATATATATATATACATGTGCAAGAAGAGACAAGTCGACATTGATTAAAGTGGAATAAAGTGGGGATAAGGGACATGATAAGTATTGCATAGTTATGATCGTACATAGGTTAAATCAAATTTATATTCCGGAATTCCTACTTTTCACAACTCGAAATTAAAAAAACTCTTTTTAGTTTTCGTTCTAATAATTTAAATCAAATTTGATTAGTTCACATCGGATATAAGAACTAAGTTGAGTTATTGTATTAATGATATTTGATTAATTCACGTTCATTTTAAGAGAATATTTTTTTGAAAATATATATGATATTTTATGAGCATTTTAATAATATCAATTATCATTCTTATTTTGAAATTTCTAATTTTCAAAATTTAATCCCCCGATTATCAATGAGCCTATGAAACTTTCTAACTAAAAACTAAAAAAATCGATAATTTTGAAGCTCGTATCATTTTTTTTTCTAAAATTTCTTAAATTACTTAAGAGACGTATGTCTTTTACGGGTTCAGATCACTTGTTTTCATTACTCTATGCCTACCGTATCTTATGAGCATCATCCATCTATTCAATGAAAACAAGATAGGTACTAGGAACAAGTCATATGTTCCTGTCTTTGACCTAAAATTTTAACCCTAACTTTAAGACGGTGAAAACTCTTACGACTATGGTATAATTACGTAACATAATTTGATGATTAGGACGGAGATTTGATTCTTGGATCTTAGTTTGACTCGTCACCATATTAGTGGCTGCTTCAAAAATCTCAAACTAGTCAATTACATGGTCTAAACTGTTGCTGACTTTGTTCAACTTTTTGGTTGATCAAATGATTCCAGGGAGCCACCCTGAGCCGTCCTCTCGATGCATTGGTCGGCAAATGCTGCATTTCTTCGACTCATAAAGGAAGAGTAGAGCCTTGTGATCGAGAAATGGAGGCATTGAACAGACATGAGAGGGCCTATCTTGATATGGAACTCTTCCATAAATACGTGCTTATGGGGCAGCTTGGTTTAATCATCAGTGATAATTATGTCTTTGGTCTGTTTCTTTAGTTAGTGGTTTGGTCGGTTTCTCGTTCGCTTCTAGAAATTGAGAAGAGGGATTAGGTTCTTCACCACAAAACAGAAAATGGGAAGAGTTCACATTTCCAAGTCCATGCCCACGTCATCATAAGAAAAGATGAAACTCAGTGCAATGTCTACTCATTATAAACATGAAGGTTACTATCCTGAAGCCATTAAAACGACACCTGTTTGTGATGATCAATGCCAAGTTCTTTATATATGTACTGTTACTGTCAAACTAGGGAACTGTTACTGTCAAACTAAGGGGTTATGGAGGCTCTACCAGTTGACTAGTCAATGCATGCCTTGTTCAAGTTGCTTCCCAACTGATATTTCTTTTTTTATCATGTCATTTTCATCGTAGTTATGTAGCCTTTTCTCTTGACTATTACATGAAACAAGTCAGGGTCTTCCTCACAAAAAGTGAATACATACAATTTACCTCTGTTTACCTCGTTTACCATGTCACTCGGGAACCAATTATGAAACCCGAATCCTCCATTTTCCTTTTTCATCAGAGAGTGAACGCTGTAACAAGATTTGAGTTCTGGTGAATCCACCCCTTTTCCCTAAAAATCTAACCTTTTGTTCAAATTTCTGCAGAGAGTACATGAAATCTATATGTAATTGGAAAATTCCGTCTGTCAGGCCTGGGAACTTACTGAGAATGCTAAAATCCAAGGAGGAAGTGAAAGATGCCTCCTTCCAGGACTGCACATCAGCCACTTATCAGTAGTGCCCGGTGTGCAAGTTGCCACTAAAAGTTAATAAGCAATAATTGGAGAGTATCTGTAATTTAAATGCACGTAGGAACAAATAAACATCAGAATCACTCAAACCTATCCAAATGCGGGGAGTGGGAACTAAAAACGATTAAAACAAGCAGTAAACAGCAGAATACTTAGCCTGTCAGGGTCTTCTTCCTCCAACCTGTCATTTCCCGGTTTCACTTACTTAACCTTCTGGCTAGTGAAATTGTAAAACCAGTCACATTCAGCTTCCCATAAAGCACACAGTTCACGTGTTCAATGGACCCCAGAAGATCCCACCTGGCCTCAAGTAATCAAAGAGATGTCCCATTGTCCCTCTCATCCGATCTCAAAGTAGATACGATGGCTTACATTCCGACATCTATTAGATTCATGAAGAACACAATCTATCATCAGTCATGAGCGTGTAAGACATGAGTAATGGGCATGGTTGTCAATGGAGGCGGAGAATTGGACATATAGGCTAAGCCATTTACTTTTTACCAAAAATGGGAAAAGTATCCTTAACAATTCTAAAGATAAAATTTTCTAGGACATATTTGTCTTTAGTGGAGAAGGTGAGACTGTAGTTGCAACTGTTAGAAAAAGTGCAAAGATTTGTGAAATCTTTCTTTCTTGTGCCTTTTTCTCTTCACCTTGGAATCCATGTGATGGCTTTTCTTATAAACAAGAAAGAGAACTCAAAAAGGAGAACCCCATAGAAGATCCCGAAACTCTTCTACCCAAGTAGGCAGTCTTCATACGGATTCTCTCAACTGAATATTAGTTGACTCAGCCACCTTCATACCCACCTTTAAATTTCTCCTCAACCCTTCATTACCTTGGCTCTTCCATACCTTTCATTCTGCTTTTGGTTCACAAACAGAACAGATACCAGCGTAAAACTCCTAACAGAAAAATGAGATACCCGCTTGCATCCTTTATCACAAGGAATAACATGCTTTTCTGGAGAAGCATTACGTTCATGTTCCTCACCTGCATAAGCATACGAACACAATTTTGTTGTTCCAGCAACCCTTCTTCGTTGAGAACACTCGCCATTAATGGACACCTCACATTTGATGAAGTTCATGATGCAGCCAAAGACTTTGGCAATAGGTTACAAATGCTACCCCTGGCGGTATTACATCCAAAATCAGTTTCAGATATTGCCACCACAATAAAGCATATTTGGCAATTGGGCTCTGATTCTGAGGTCACAGTTGCAGCAAGAGGTCATGGTCACTCACTCCAAGGTCAGGCACAAGCTCACCGTGGAATTGTTATCAACATGGAAGCACTCCGGAGCCCTGAAATGCATTTTTACACTGGGATCACTCCACATGTAGACGTCTCAGGTGGTGAGCTATGGATAAATGTCCTGCACGAAAGCCTGAAGTATGGGTTAGCACCAAAGTCGTGGACAGACTACCTACACTTAACCATTGGGGGAACTCTGTCCAACGCTGGGATTAGCGGGCAGGCATTTCATCACGGTCCTCAGATAAGCAATGTCTATCAGCTGGAAGTCGTCACAGGTTTGTTAAACATCATATATGACAAATAATAGTTCGCATCAATGAAAATAAGGCCAGGTTCAAGTGACAAAAGTCCATAGTAAAGTCAGGTTATGAAATTACATTAGACTGTTGTTCTATGAAAGATATCATAACAGTGGCCGTAACTTCATTTTTAAGATATAAACACAGGTAAAGAATATCTATGTGCAAGCAAGTACAAACTTGTGCATGCATGTGATGTACATATATATCTCTATATATACGTTATAGAATTCCTGTGCACAGAATAATTTCTTATCAAGCGATGACTGCACGTAGGAAAAGGAGAGGTCCTAAATTGCTCAGAGAAGCAGAACAGTGACCTATTTTACAGTGTTCTTGGAGGACTTGGTCAGTTTGGAATCATCACAAGGGCCAGGATATCTCTTGAAGCAGCACCTCAGAAGGTAAACATATGAACAATAAGACTAATCATAAAGTTCTAGATATAGAACTAGTAAAAGATTTAGAACTTCTGCAGTATGGTGCTAACTACATATCTCAAAAATCTTGATATTATGGATAGGTGAAATGGATTAGAGTTCTCTACTCAGATTTTACCACATTTGCCAGAGATCAGGAGCGTTTAATAGCATCAGATAATGCATTTGACTACATTGAGGGATTTGTCACAATTAACAGGACTGGCCTCCTCAACAACTGGAGGTCATCGTTTGATCCTCAAGACCCAGTACAGGCTAGTCAGTTTAGGTCGGATGGAAAAACTTTATTCTGTTTAGAACTGGTCAAGTACTTCAACACTGATGAAACAAAGAAAGTTAATGAGGTAATCTGCAATGGCCCATCATGTGGTGGACTTCTTGAATCATTTAAGAAGATTAATAAATATATTTCTGGAGAAAAGATAACAGAACGGCATTTAAATGTATGTTTTACCATGCAGGACGTCACTAACCAACTGTCCCAACTTGGGTATATCAAGTCAACACTATTTCTAAGAGAAGTCTCATACGTGGAGTTCTTAGACAGAGTCCATGTATCTGAGATCAAACTGCGGTCAAAAGGCTTGTGGGAAGTTCCACATCCGTGGCTCAATCTTCTTATCCCTAAGAGCAAAATACAAGCTTTTGCAGTAGAAGTTTTTGGAAATATACTTACAGAAACCAGCAATGGCCCCATCCTCATTTACCCGGTCAACAAATCAAAGTAACAATCTCAGAGGCTCCTAAATAATATCAACTTATTTCGTTGAATTATCAGACCATTGTACACTGGTTAATCTGCTGTTCCTGATTTCAGGTGGGACGACAGAACATCTGCTGTTATTCCTGAGGAAGATATTTTCTACCTAGTGGCATTTCTTTCCTCTGCGGTACCCTCTTCCACGGGAACTGACAGCCTAGAATATATCTTAAATCAAAACAGAAGAATTCTAGAATTCTGCGAAACAGCAAATCTTGGGGTAAAGCAATATCTGCCCCACTATACCACGCAGCAAGAGTGGCAGGCCCACTTTGGCCCACGATGGGAAGTTTTTGTCCAGAGAAAGTCCACCTACGACCCTTTGGCGATACTTGCTCCAGGCCAAAGAATATTTCAAAAAGCAATACCTTTCTCGTGACAGTGAACATGTTTTGGTGTTCCAAAGCAAAAGGTCCAGCAGGTGCGGAACGTCTCTGTGAAAATAGATTAGTATGCAATCTTCTGATATGCAAGTATAAGCAAGCAGCAGCTAAATTATTCATCCCAGGAAATAGATCATATATATGAAATCTCAATTCAAGTTATAAAGGGCACTTAATAGAAGCAACCTAAGGATGTATATAATGATTCTGTAAACAAAGCTATCGAGTATTACCTGCATGGAATACAATTTTTGAAAGCAACTTCTGACACAGTTTCCTACATGGAGGTATGACATTTGCACATAACAAATGAAAGGCTACATTGAGGGCTTACTTACCATACATTTAAAATTTATTACAAGCAAAGAGAAGCATTCAGAAAGAATATAGTAACAAAACCATCATTGGGTGATTCGAGGAGTAACCAAATTGCCAGTATTGAACTTGATTACTTTTTCTGGCATCTAATCTGTCCAACAACATAATGCCAGATATAGCTACTTACAATAATTCATTTATTAAGCAGATTAACCATTGCTTTCAGCCGCCATTCAATCAATCCATAAGAAATGGTATCCTATACTTGCTCCAGAGAAACTAACCCTTTGATTTCAGACTATTTGCACTAAGAGGATCTAGATAGCTGCATAAGTAGGGTATCCATGTAACAAGATTCAACAAGTAATTATTATGTACCTAAGTCATTCATTTTGTAACATCTTACAGAAACAAAAGAGAAAAGGAAAAGAGTGCACAACAAAGTGTTAACATTCATAAGGCTCTTCGTGTCCAATTTTTAAACATGCTGAGACTAACTTGAAACAGAATCCTTCACTTGCTTGATGATGCATTCCTCAAATATCTTTCTCGGGACATGGTACATAAAAGGAAATAGTTAAAGTCACACCAAAGGAATAAGAACTCAGAATCTGGGGCTAGTCCAACACATCTGCTTTTGTTATAAAAGATAGTTATAAAGACTATATCTTCACACTTTCAACTGCGGTCAACCGTTCACTCACTGAAGTATATGGTGTTGAAAATTGAAAAAGCAACAAAAAGGTCATTCACTGACAGAATCAACTCAAATCCAACCTCTCATCATTGTAACTTTGAGATACGTAAAAGTGATGAATAAAGAATCAACTATTTAGAAAAGAACTATGAAGCAGAAACAGCTTCAAGTCTTACAACTACCCTATGAACTTCCCAAGATTGGAGCTAATGCTGCAAACATTCAAATGATGGGGACAACACCAACGGTGGATGTTCTAGCAATGAAATTCCACAGTGATAGGTGCGTTTGGTTAAGATTCTTCCGATGAAAGCTCTGCAGTTAAATTTCATCCATTCCAATTGCTTTAAGATACAGCAACTCTGTAACTTTTTTTTTTGACAGAATACAGGTTACATCAGAAAATTCGTCTTGCTTATAGGAAAATTGTGTTCACAGAATAACAGAAAAGCATGTTAGATTAAATATATCAATATTGCATTCATCAATTACCGTCTCCATTCCTTAGTGACTGAAAAACGAGGCATGTGAATTAATTAAAATATCAAAGCATCTATCATATTGCATAATAGATGATTGAGCCTTCCAAAGTCATTCATGGAATTCTTAATTCACAAATCCAATCTGACAAGGAAACAGCCAATGCTAGCAATTTTTTCGTCACCTTTTATTTCTGCCCTTCCAAAATCCGCAAAAAGCCGTATTCAGTGAAAAGAAAAAAACAGAAGTTCCTTATTATTCCTATTTGAGCAAAACAAAAGTCGAACTGTACTCAACTTTGAATATAATCAATGTCAGGAACTGATAAGAAACAATAAAAAGAAGACAATGTTGCTCTCCCACCCCACTCCCTGATTGCAAAATCTAGCATCCTTTTCAGGAGATATCCCACTAGCTCTCAGTAAAACATCTCATGATTTTCTATTTTCCCACTATAAGGCTGTTGACAATTAACAGTATAACAATCATCAAAAGCACTCTCAAGATACCCCAACCAATATAAGCTAATGAAGAAGTTCAAAGACCCGAGATACATGTCTCAATCTAAGAGAACACAACCATCGAAGCATTAAACACCGATATGATCAGCAATTGCAGAGAGCTAAACCAACCTCCAATTTCCTCCGTAGAGAACAATTTGTCTGCTATAATTCAAGAAAGAAACTTTACCACACAAATGAAACGTTTTTCATGAATATCCCACAACCACCATCTTCGACAACTTAATGGCTTAATCCCAACCTCAAGTCCCTGTTTCACACGCATCAACAATCAGAAATCTGTTAATAGAAAATCCGTTTTTGAATTAACTGAAGTATCTTAATTTTCTCTTACCTCAGACTTTAGCATTAAGGATTGGCGCCAATTTTTTCTCCATGAAACCACAAACAGCATGAAACAGGCGTGAACACCTTCTCTAACGTAAGGAATCCGTTACTAGCGACCATAACAGGATCAATTCTCTCGGAGTGAAACTGATTTCCTGTTTCTTGAAGACATTTTAGTCATCGACTACGAACTACGAAGCGAAGCGTATTGTTCTGATGATGGCTCCGCAAAGCCAATTCGCCGTTGGGCCCTGTTTGGACGCTGGTCTAAGGTTAAATTTGTCTTGGTGTGGGCTGGCCTAATCTCGGGTTTAACTTTCAATCTGTGGACCTAACATCAAGTACCCAAGCCCGTAGTACTTGATTCAAAATATTTTTTAGCCTATAGTTTTTATTATCTTATTTATTTTTTTAATTAATTGATTTAGATTTATTTAAATTAAGTTTTGAATAAACTAAACATATTTTAATTTTAGAAAATTTAAAATTGACTCAATAATGTGAGTTTAAACTTCTTAAATATATTTGAAATTTAAAAATTAATTTACACATATTCAAAACAAGTTTCGATCAAACTCGAATATAATTATTTTTAAATTTTTAAATTTGACTCAATAATATAATTTTGGAATTTTTATATATTTTTAAAATATAAACAAGGTTAAATTTTTAATGAAATGATTTAGACATTTTCAAATTAAGTTTGAACTTAAATAACAACAATGACGACGACAACAACACTCAACAGAAATTTCGCTGAGTCACAGAATTTGAGAAGATTCAGTAATACGCAACTTTATCTCTAACTAGTAGAGAGATTATTTCTAAATGACCCACATGAGTTTCAACTTAACTCACATAGAATTTATTTTAAAAATTAAATTAAATTCAATAATATAAGTTTAAACCTCATATTTTTGTTTAACATATTGTTTTAAATGAAATCAAAAGCTTTTTTTAACTTATGAGTTAGAATTACATTCTAGCTTGAAAGAGTTGGCCAATTTGATTATAATAAAAAATATTATTTATTTAAAACTTGGTCGAATTTTGAATGACTCAATTGTTTGAAAATTTTAAAGTCAATTAAGCCTTAAAGAAAAAGAGTCAAACTAAACTTGGGTCTAGGATGACAATGGGTAGGAGCGGGCCAAATCTTGCTCAAGCCCAAGGCCTAATCAACCCCAGAGAATTAGGCCTAAACCTAAGCCCAATCAAACCTGAACACAAGTCCAACACGACACAAGGCAGTCAGACTCAAGCTTTAGCCCGATTTAGGTCGATCAGATAAGATCTTTTTGTAATTATGTGGACCCTCAAACTGAGCTAGACTTGACCTACTGACTTCAGCCCATAACGACACAAGCTAGAACCAAACTCAAATACCATCACTACTTGAGTCATAGGTCATCCAGCTCAGTCCATTACCTTCTCTACTCGGCCCGGCCTTGACCCATTGATTTTGGGATGGAATGGCCCAAGTTGGAGCTAGACGCAAATACTATCTCTACTCAAGTGATTGGTTGTTTGACTGATTCCAATACCATCCTTACTTAGTCTAGCCTGCCTTAAGACCCAATCAACTCAGGACTTAGCCATTAACTTTAGATTAGAATAGGCCAAGCTGGAACTAAACTCAAATAACATCCCTACTCGAGCCATCGGCCTAAACCTAAGCCCAATCAGACTTGAGCACAATTCCAACACGACACAAGGCAGCCATACTCGAACTTTAGCTTGATTTGGCTCGATCCGACAAGATCCTTTTGCAATTACGTGGAGGCTCAAATTGAGCCAGACCTGACCTATTAACTTCAGCCCAGAATGATACAAGCTAAAACCAGACTCAAATACCATCCTTACTCGAGTCATAAGTCGTCCAGCTTAGTCCATTACCTTCTCTACTCAACCTAGCCTTGACCCGTTAATTTTGGAGTAGAAAGGGCCAAGTTGGAGCCGCACTCAAATACTATCCCTACTCGAGTCATAGGTTGCCTGACTCATTCCATTACCATCTCTACTTAGTCTAGCCCGCCTTGAGAACCAATCAACTTAGGACTTACCTATTGACTTTAGGTTAAAATAGGTCAAGCTAGAACTAGACTCAAATACCATCTTGCTTGAGTCATAAATCATCCGGTTCAATCCATTAATATCTTTACTTAGCTCGATCTAGGCCCTGTTTGGCAGTCAGCTGATAGCTGATAGCTGATTTGACTAGTGGATTACATTAGCTGTTTGTTAAAGATGTTTGGTAAAATTAGTTGTTTAGTATTAGCTATTTAAGTATATATGAATTATAAGGACGTGATTTTAAAAAAATATAAGAATAAGAACATTATATATTTTAGTATTTCAATGAATATTCTTATAAGAATTTACATTTTAGATATTTGATTCTACAAAAATTAAGTTTGTAACTCTAATAAAAAACATAGAACATATAATAATAATAATAATAAAGAATAATAATAGTACTAATACTAATAATAATAATAATAATGACGATAGTGATGGTGATACATCCAAACATAAAATATAAGAATCCAAATGAAGTTTAAGCTTAACAACACATATCAAATAGAGCAAAAGAAATAAACATCATCATTTAAAGTAAAAGTTTATAACAATTTAAGAACG
>JANZLX010000009.1:25374291-25387793 GCA_025531955.1 Erythroxylum orinocense
CTAGGATGAGGAGAAAGATAAATCGGAGAATGTTAAATGGGGTCGAGCCTTTTATCATCTTTGTAATGTAAAAAAAATACAAAAATTAATAGTGTTTATAAATTACAAAATCAATTCTACATGTGAAAACCCTAAATCTCAACAAACAAACAGAAAGGTTAAGAAGAAAACTATGGATGAGTTACCGACTTGATTCATGACGTTGGGGTAAGCTTCAAGAGGAACCCACCTCTTAGCAGAAATCGACTACTCAGTGACACTTTGGAATCGAACTCCTCAATGACACGGAAATCGACTTCAAACCTTCTCTCTATTTGGTCGACACTCCTTCATTGATGTGTAGGAGTGAAAGAAAGAGGCAAGGAAGACGATCGTGTGTGGGTGAGCGGTGAGAAGTGAAGGAGAAGACTCTGGAATGTCTGGAGAATTTCAGCTGAAATGAGAAGTGAGACGCGAGAGGTTAAGACATTTTGGAGATTCGGCTGAAAAAAATCAGCTTATGGTGTGAAACACTCCTATTTGGAGTTAGTTGAAAATTAGCTGATTGGGTTGAATCAGCCAACCCAATCAGCTATTTACCAAACAAACTTAAGGATCTTTTTTAAAAGTCAATCAGCTAAAATGAGTTGACCAGCTAAAAAAGAATTGATAAGCTCTTTACCAAACACACCCCTAGCCTAAAGTTCGGTCAATTTAGGTATGACTTATTAGCTTTGAAATTTTTTTTTTTGAGAAATCTTATTAGCTTTGAATTGGAATGGCCAATCTGAAACTAGACTCAAATAACATCCCTACTCGAGCCATCGGCCGTCTGTCTCGGACCATTACCATTTCTGCTCATATCTTACCTTAATTGAATGCGCCAACGACTAAAGTATCAAAGTTAGTTGGACGTTCCATCTAATAATTTTCCCCATCAATAACGGCCCTCTCTTCAAGAGAGAGCACACACTGACCCAACCTCATCACGCATTTTTACTTCATGTTTTGCTTTTCTTATATACTATCTCCGTTCTTCTCCTTGTTCATCGTCTCTGTTCAGTCACTACTTCCACGAAACGTATCCCAAATTTTGGTTCTCTGTTGTGCTACTGTTTCGCTATACGAGGGCAGAACATTGCGCTTTACTACTGTTTCGTTCCCTCCATTTCAGGACACTGTTTCTTATCAAGTGTATCATCAAGCTTCGTTTGTGTCGAGTTGGTATTGACTACCCATTTTTGTATTTGGTGGGAGTGGAAAGTTTCTGACGTAACCGGAACTAAACACAACCCGCATCACCGCGTTGTGAGAACCGACAGAGGGAGGTTGGTTTTACCTTCGGGTCCTTTTTGTTCGGCATTGTTTCGTTTCTGTTTGACTGATTTGGTGGAGGTTAGATCACCAAAGTTGTTGACTGAGTTATCAAAGTTGGCTTCTTGACTTTTTTTTCTTCTGCGAGTTACTTATCTGGGTTCTTTTGCCTGCTTGATGCTAATGGATAAATGATTCGAACTCTTGCGGCGAAATAACCCATTTTAAAAATCGTCTTCTCTAGCTATGTGTTACAGAGTTTTGAAAGTTTTGGGTCAATGGTCGGCTGAGAAGGACTGGTTTGGTGACAAACTTCACCTGCATAATCGTTTTGGATTATCTTAAGGAAGGTATATATTGTTTTTGCTTTCATACGCTTTGGTAGAGTTTGAAATTGGGTTGTTTTGTGGCATATAGCGGTTGGTTAAAAACTGCTTTATTAGGACATAATAAAAGGGTTCTTGTGTTGGCATTGGTACTGAGCAATTAGTTTTTATTTGCCCAACGAGGAGTGTAATTGGAAGGAGAAGATGGTCGAAAATATTCGAGTTGTAAATAATGCTGTTTATTCAAATGGGTTAACTCAAAATTGTCAGAACTTGAATGGCTCCATAGAACAAAAGCTTGATGAGCTTCGAGCCTTAATGGGCAAGGCAGAAGGTGATCCGTTGAGGATAGTAGGAATTGGGGCTGGTGCTTGGGGCAGTGTCTTTACTGCTTTATTGCAAGATGGCTATGGTCATCTAAGAGAAAAGGTTCTGATAAGGATTTGGAGGAGGCATGGTAGGACGGTTGATAAGGCCACTGCTGAACAGTTGTTCGAAGTGATAAATTCAAGGGAAGATGTCTTAAGAAGATTGATTAGACGTTGCGCTTATTTAAAGTATGTTGAGGCAAGATTAGGTGACAGAACTTTGTTTGCAGATGAAATTTTGAAAGATGGCTTTTGCTTGAATATGATACAGACCCCTCTTTGCCCTTTGAAAGTCGTGACCAACTTGCAGGAAGCTGTTTGGGATGCTGATATTGTCATAAACGGATTGCCATCAACTGAAACAAAGGAGATCTTTGAGGAGATCAGTTGGTATTGGAAGGAAAGGATTACTGTGCCAATAATAATCTCTCTGGCTAAAGGTGTAGAGGCAGAGCTGGATCCAGAGACACGCATTATAACTCCCACACAAATGATCAATCGAGCAAGTAATATCAAATCCCTTTATTTATTTTGCATAAGCAAGCATTTTATTGGTCCATTTATGTATGGATTTTGTACCTATTGTTGTTGCTAACGTCGTGCGTTTCAGCTGGAGTTCCAATGGAGAACATTCTCTATCTTGGAGGACCCAACATTGCTGCTGAAATTTACAACAAGGAATATGCTAATGCTCGAATATGTGGAGCAGAAAAGTGGAGGAAACCATTGGCAAATTTTTTGAGACAGCCTCACTTTATAGTATGGGATAACGGTGATCTTGTTACTCATGAAATTATGGGTGGCTTGAAAAATGTCTATGCCATTGGAGCTGGTAGGATTTGCCTCCTCATATGTTGAACTTGTAGATTGAATTAATTTTTATGTCTAAACCTTGTATTGCTGATGGCTGAGCCTTGAAACATGAAATAGAGCGGCATTTTTCTTCCCCTGAACAATGTTAGGATCTTTTTAGTTGATTTTCATCTGATATTTAAGAGGGGAATTACTCGTCCGATTATATCATTTGGAAATGGTGTGTAGTCTTCAACAGGGTAGTCTTTTCCATGCTGACGTCAAATCTCAAATTTACAGGGATGGTAGCTGCTCTAACCAATGAGAGTGCAACCAGTAAATCCGTGTACTTTGCACACTGCACATCAGAGATGATATTTATCACACATTTGTTGGCAGAAGAACCTGAAAGACTTGCTGGCCCACTGTTGGCTGATACTTATGTTACCTTACTTAAAGGTCGTAATGCATGGTATGGTCAACAGTTGGCCAAAGGGGAGTTGACCCTTGAGATGGGTGATAGCATCAAGGGTAAGGGGATGATTCAGGTATTGATTTTTGCCTCTCCTATTTATGGTGAATAGGAATGCTCTAGCTTGTTAAACTATAATGATGCTTCTTCTGATTTGAACAGTCCATGGATAAATCTTAGGCATTGATCATCTTTTAGTCCTCTTCTCAGACCAATTTGATGGTTTAACCTTGAAGAATCACTTAAGACTTCTACCACTGCCATTGCAGGGTGTCTCTGCAGTGAAAGCATTTTATGAGCTGCTTAACCAGTCTTCATTAAGTGTCCTACATCCTGAAGAAAACAAGCCAGTAGCTCCGGTTGAGCTTTGCCCCATATTGAAGATGCTATATAAAATTCTTATATCAAGGTATTTTCTGCCTTTATTATCTCAAATAAATTCATTTGTTCATCTCAAACATTAGCTTATCCTTTTATTAGATTCCCTGCCTCAAGTCAAGTGGCATGAACCTGACTTTGCATAAGATGCTCATCCATTCTTTTCAATTCATTGCCAAGTAAGGTCTAGAGGTGCACTCTGATTCATTTAATATTTTTGCCCCTTCAGGGAGTTTCGAGTGAAGGCCATTCTTCAAGCCCTAACAGATGAAACAATGAACGATCCAAGAGATCGTATTGAGATTGCACAATCCCATGTTTTCTACAGACCATCACTCCTTGGTCAAAAACCTTGATCACATAGGCATTCTTTTTTCCGTGGTCAACAACGTATACATACATGTAACAAAATAGCAAGTTTGGATTTCGAAACTTCACAATTGGTTACTAAACACTCTGAGGTGGCAATCAAATATTGTTCCATGTCATTCCTTCATTCGTTGAACTTGGCTTTGTTTGCCAGCAAAGAAGCTTCCATTTTAGCTTACATGAGTTGCAGGTGTATCTGAGTTTAAGGCATACAAGTGATTGCAGTGAAGTTGCTGGGGAGCATGTAACTTTTAGACGTCTGAAATGGATGAAACTTTGTTGTATGGAATTAGAATTTTGGTCAAGCTTCAAGGGTTTTAGGCCCTGATATTGTCTAATGAAACTCTGTTTTTACTGTATTGTATAAGCTCATCATTCAATTCGGAAATGACGATTTGGGATTAAAGCACTGTGGAATTGATGTTTTACTTTAGCAGAGGATGAGAAGATTGTACGGTTTAAATGGTTATAAATAGAGAAAAAGAGATGAATGGAAATACTGAAGCTGATGGAGAAAGGCTCCTCAGACAAGTGTTCTATTTATATCAAAACAAAAGAATCACGATTATCTAAGGATCAGAATTTGTAAATATAATCCTGAAAATACTTAATAAACCTTTCTGATCTCGAGAAAAACATGAAATGTCATGAATTTAAAGACCCTGTTTTTAACTTCAAGCATAAAATTTTCCTAAAGAGATTGTAATAGTGTAGAATTTATGGATGCAAATGATGGTTCCAAGTTTGTCATTCCTGTGCAGGATGTTGCTTGAGAGATGAATGAAACACCAGTACATGGAGATCCATGAAAGGTCAAGGTGCCATAAGGTTTTGATGATCGAGATAAGTGTGATCCATCAGGTTTCAAGCCATTTCTGGGCCACTTGGAAGAGGTTGGTAACCATCATTTTGCTTCTGAACTTCACTGCATTTGCTTTCTTTAACAGGAATGCATTTCAGGATCACAGCAACAGGTAAGCTTGCTGCTCCAATTAGGACACTGATCAACCATAACTTCCAGTTCAGGTGCACAGTACTAGCGAATGTGCCTAGCAACTCTACTATCACAATTTGAAAAGCAACTGTGGAGAACATAACACCCAAGAAAACCCAGCTCTCCAGGACACCTCTGAAGACATTTATCTTCTCCATATCTCGGCTGTTTACTTCATTGAACACCTGATATAGAAGTAAAGATTAGCATTACTAAAGGAGAAAAGCATATCATCTTGAGATTTAACTATGGAAACCTGGCAAAAAACGAAGGCGTTGAATATGACAGTGTTTAAGGTAATTGTAGCATCAGAACCAGAGAGCTTTAGAAGCCGTTTCCCATCAAATTGGAGGATCACAAGTACAATGATCTGATAAATGCTCTGTCCTATGATGTTCCTCCACATAACCCTGGTGATGAAACGTGCGTTCCTACCGATTGGAGGCCTTTTCATTAGTCCCTCATAAGGAGGCTCTGTAGCTAATGCCAATGCTCCGAGAGTGTCCATTATTAAGTTCACCCACAGCAACTGAACAGTGGTAAGCGGAGCATTCCCTGATCATAGGTGTAAATTTAGAAACATATCATGAAATTTTTCTTGCAACTGAGAGTGAAGTAGCATAATTTTCAGATTTCTGAGCAAGAACTACTCCAAGAGAAGGGAACTTTGAGAAGAAGATGGATATGCACGAACCTGTGATGCATGCAGAAATGAAGTTTAGCATAAGAGCAACAACATTTACTGTTAACTGGAACTGTACAAATTTCTGAATATTTATATAAACTGATCGACCCCATTTGGCTACATTCACTATAGTTGAGAAATTATCATCCATTATGATCACGTCAGCACTCTCTTTTGCAACCTGCAGGTGATGGTTCGAGAAAAAAAACTGATATTGAAGCTTAACTTAAGAATAAAACAATTCCAAGATTGCAAATTCAGCGAGTTGAATAAACCTCTGTGCCTGCTATTCCCATAGCAAGGCCAATGTCCGCCTCAGCCAGAGCCGGAGCGTCATTAGTTCCATCACCGGTAACAGCAACAACATCTTTAAACACATGCCTCAATTTGGTCACCAGTGTGTGCTTGTCTAAAGGTAAAGATCGCGCCATAACCTGCATTTCATAACTCAAGACATCTCAAGAAAAGCTTCACTTGGTTAATGGAGATCAAGAATGTTGAACAGTTGCCAAGACCTGAAGTTTTGGTATTATCTCTTCCATTTCCTGAGGGCTTTTTTTGCGAAAATCTGGCCCTTCAATTGCCAAACCATCATCTGTCAGGATCCCACATTCTCTAGCTATGGCTTTTGCGGTATTAATGTTGTCTCCAGTAACCATACGAACAGAGATCCCAGCAGCTAAACAAGTCTTAACAGCCTCCTTAACTCCAGGACGTACTGGATCCTTAATACCAACAACAGCTACTAGTGTGTAGTTATCTTCAGGAATACTATCACCATTGTTTCCCATATCTTTAAACGCCAAGCACAGGGTTCTCAAAGCTTCGCAGGCAAACTCATTAATGGCATCTGATATTCTCTTTCTGTGTTCTTCAGATAACTGCACAGATTTACCATCATTACTTATGACCTTGTCACACATTTTCAGAATTATTTCTGACGCACCCTTGCAGAACTCTCGAAACCCACCACCATTTTGCAGAGAAACAAGAGTAGACATCTTTTTTTTGACAGAATTGAATGGTTCAACTTTTATTATATCAGATTCCCTGCGATGGATCTTGTAATCACCCCCCAAGAGTATTCCAAACTCTAGGATTGCTGTATCTGTTGGAGTCCCCAATATGTTGGTCTTCCCATCTCTTCCTTTGGTCACCTCTGCACCAGTGTTCTGAAATATAGACTGCAAGAGGATGCCATACACTTCTTCAGGGAAAGAGGACATCAGAACTTCTTTATTATCACTGCTTTTGACTGGTTTTATTTGGTCACATATCCATATTTTGCTTACCACCATATGATTTGTAGTTAATGTCCCAGTTTTATCTGTGCAAATGCAGTTAGCAGAACCCATTGTTTCACAAGCAGAAAGATGCCTCACAAGCGCCCTGTCACTCATCAATTTCTTCATTGCAAATGCAAGACTTAGTGTCACTGCTAGTGGGAGCCCCTCAGGAACTGCAACAACAATTATAGTCACTGCAATTGCAAAAAAGTTCAGAAGCTGCAGAACATCACTAATGGTCCATTTGGTAAGCTGATGATGATCAGCTTTCTCTACGAGAAATCTTCCGAGAAGTACTATAAACGTCATGGTAGCAAACGCTAACCCAATTTTCCCAATAATGGTTGCAACCCCGTTAAGTTTCACCTGCAGCGGCGTCTCGTCTTCTCCGGTTTCGCTCAAAGTAGCCATCAACCTACCCCATTCAGTTTTCATACCGACTGCTGTTACCATCATTTTTCCACTCCCATCTTGCACTTTGGTTCCTGATAGAAGAAAAGGCCTCTCTTTGCTTATGTTTACCGGATCACTCTCACCCGACAAGCTGGATTCATCAATCGACAAGTTATTTCCCAATATAAAACAACCATCTGCAGGGACAAGATCTCCAATTGATAGATGAACAATATCTCCAACCACCAGATCATAGATTGAAACCTTCTGTCTGATACCTTCTCTAGTCACCTGAACAATTACATTCTTTTTCTCCTTATCCAACGCCTTAAATTGAAGTGATTGCTTGTAGTCGCTGACTGCGGTAACAATGACTACCAAAAAAATGCAAAGTACTATTCCTAGCCCATCGTACATACCTTTTGGCCATCCTTCAGTGGCGATCCCTACTCCAATGGAGACCACAGCACACACAATAAGAATTATCAGTGTGAGATCATGAAGTGCTTCCCACACAAACATCCAAAAAGACCTTGGAGGTTTCTCTGCATATTGGTTGTGTCCATAAATGTTTTGCCTGTTAGATATTTCCCTCGAGGAAACCCCCTGATCCAAAGACACGGAGACTCTTGTTGCTAATCCTTCAATCCCACCACAAGATTCCAAGCTCTTTATATCCTGGGTTCGAGCAATTGATGCAAGTTCTTCTGCTTCAATGGCAAAACCAGCTTGCATTACATTTTCAGAGGGCTTTGACTCTAATCGATTAACAGCTGCATCAAATAATAAAATATGGTAAGATGTTGAAGATGAATTAACTAGTGATTTAAGCTGCTATAGATCGTACCTTCAATGAAATGTAATGCTGCTTTCTGCACATAAAGAGCTACACGAATCTTTTCCTGGAAAAATGATGAACTTATGAGAGAACAGTTCCTGGTTAGATGTCGTTGATTTAAACTACAGAGAAGCATAATCTATCTAGTTTTTCTTCTTCTTTTTCCTCCTGGAACATCGAACACCGACTCCTGACTTAGCATTTTTTCTGAAATTTAAAGTAAGTTGAGGTTTTGAACCCATCAGAATCCTGAGCCAAAGTACGTGAACCGACCCTTCAGAACATGTACAGTATCACAAGTACACGTACATAGACATAAAACTCTGTGAACATGGGTTCATTATTAGAAAATAAAAAGCATTCCTCAGGTCCCCATCAATGGAGGAGCTGGGAATAGATTGGTTGGGCTAACACTACTTGAGACAAGGGAAAATGAAAGAAGACATGGCAACGTGGTCATCACTTCTATCACAGTTCCTTCCAAGAAGAAATCCCATTTTCCTTCTCTTTTTCCTGTATCACTTTTACATACGTTAATGGCAGGTTCATATATACATAGCCATTTTCAGGAACTTTATCTGTATGTTTCGGAGCTGTGATATGCCTATACTCTTAAAAGAAAACAAACTTAAAATCTATCCAACATAGAAAATATAAACACTGTTAAGAAAGACATACGTACGTTTATATTTACCATTGCTGTCTTACATCGGTATGTCTTCGTCTGGTTTAACATCAACCACAAACATCAACCACAAAGCAAGTTTTTACTGTTATTCTTTACAGGAAATGGAGAAGAAAAAAATGGCTGAAATGTAGAAAACAATGTTCTCCAATTTTTTCTTACTCGGACGAACATGGATGCCACTAAATACCTATAACTTATCGGCTGTCATGGTTTTCATCGAGGATGTGCCTTTCTATATATAGTGTCGGGATCAGTCACTGCTGCTAAGTTGACATCGGACAACTTTTCCAAGCTCTTACTGATAAAATTTATTTTGTAAACGAGATAAGATCAGGTGGGGCTTGAAACAGGTCTCTGTATACAGAAAATTTCCCGGAAAAACCACAATAACTTGCCGGGCAAGGAAAGAAAGCATTCAAAACTTATAACGCTATTCAACTAATATGGTCTTCACAAAAGGTTTAGAAAATCAGTATTTTCCACTCTTAACTGCATTAGTTTCCAAGTTCAGGTAGTATTACTTAATCGTGAATGATGATTTCATATTGACGCATAGAACTTTCTTATAAGTCGATGTAAGCATCTTGTCATGTTCATGTCAGTGAAGTTTCCATGAAAATTCATGCAAACTCTATTATCTTCTTGTGTTTTGAACTTTTGAGCATTCCTGTGTTGTCGCTGTCCATGACACAAATCTACTGTTTCCAAGGTCGTAAAGGTACCAAATAACTCGTAAATTACGTGTTTAAGAAGATTGGGAAAGCTAGAGCAGACAAATACGAACATAAAGAATCAGATTCCTACAAAAACTTGGAATAGTCGCTCAAGGTGTAGAAAGCCAATCTGACCTGAAGTTTTTTGCGTTTTCGTTCGGCCTCGGCTCGTTTGGCGAGATCTGCGACCATTCGAAACCTACGTCGAGGGTTTTTGACAACAGAAACAGCGGATCTCCATTTCCTCAGAGTCTCCTCAGTCGGTCTCTTGGCTTCCAATTCGAAGTTTTCTCTCAGGTACTTCTCCATTATCTTCTGTTTCTTGCTACCTAGCTATCTACCTTGCTTGCTTCAATGGAGGATGATCTTGCGACAGGAAACAAAAAAGGAAGGCAGAGAGCTCAGAGCACATGAAAACTAAGAAGAAGAAGAGAATGAGAATCATTCAATATTGGGTTGGACATGAGACACGTTTTGTTTTGAAGAAGAAGAGTTCAAAACCTTGGCCGTGAAAGGCGGGAATCGACTTAGAGTGCGGTACGAGGATAAGCAACGTGTTAAGCGTTGAGAGACCTTCTAAGCAAAAAATGGCTAAGTGACCAATCAGGAGACATGAGAATGGTGTGTTTCGTATTGCTTAAAAACAATACATAATTAATCTTTGGTAAAATTAGGGATAATATTTTGGTCCGATCTAAAGTCAAATTAATTAAATTATGATTTTTCACGATGTCATTAGATTAAATTATTAAAAAAAGTCAAGTTAAGCTTAAATACTTCACTTTGCATTGAAAAGATAGGAACGAGCAATTCATTGAAATTTCGTCTTGTAAAAATAAAGAATTATAAATTTTCAAAATAATAAATAGGAATATCGCAAGTAAGACTATTGCAACCCCCATCAAAAGGTAGTTTCCGTCCCGGAAATATTTTACCATATTCTGAATTCAAGTATTTCAATAAATCCCCCACAATAATTCTTTTTGGACCAAATCTAGAACTCGTTTCAACGCTTTATGTAGCCATAAATCCTATTTTGTATTAATTAAGATCTGTTAACTTTGTAAATTTTGACCAAGCCCAAATTAGCTTATGAATTTTGAGCCCGAGCCTTTACATAATTTTTCAACCTGACCTCAAGCCCTAACCAAAATTAAATGCAAATTTTTATATTTTTCAATTATTGATGTAAATTTTACTCTCATATCAAAATAATAAATAAAAATAAAACAAACCAAATATAAAAAAAGTAAATAATATTTTTTAAAAAATTATCATGTGGAATTATTAATTTTTTGTATTGTAGATTATGTTTACGGTAAATAATTACCATCTCGCTCTTTTTTTAAATATAAAAGTTCGAAGAAAAAGTTAAGCCAAAAATCTAACATAATTAACTCTTAATTTTTGGTAAAATGTGAAAATATATCACATTTGAACATTAGAACTCTTTATGGATGTACTTAGAATATGTAGCCTATTTATATACTTTATTATATGTCGATTTTCCGCGACGAATTTTCTCCAAATTTAGCGACGAATAATGGTACTGTCGTTAAATCACTCAATTTTAGCAACGGAATTATGCTTTCCATCGCTTATTTCTAATAATAATTATTCCGTCGCTAAGTCTCCGTCGCTAATCCACATTTTTCTTATAGTGAACAATAATAATACCCAGTAAAAATTCTGTTGAGATGTAAAGTTCGGAAAGATTTTATTAATTAAAATCTATGTCGTTAACTTTGGATCAGACTGGCTAGAATTGTTAAGCCTGGAGTGTGTAGTTTTGCATGATTTAGACTTCCATTACATGTATTAATTAGTAGAAAATGTGATATTTAAACTTAATCTATTTGCCGCTTAAACGTCAGCGGCATTCTTAAGAATATCTATCTAAGTGACATATCTGTTTCAACAATCTTTAAAAAGAGGCGTCAAGTTTTGTAACCATTCACCATATTCTATCTTCTTAGAGTATCTATAAGACGAGTCTAGATTTTCTATATAATATTATTGTGTCCAATAAATCTCAGTCATTTATTTATGTGGGTCCTGCATGAGACTTGCGTGAAACCCGCAAAATAAATGGCTGAGATTTTATAAGATATAATAAGACAGAGTAAAACTGGACAAAAGATCTGAACTCCTATAAGACAATGACTATGCTTACCACCGGAGATGGCATTGAGCATACTCTAAGCCTAGCTAGAAAAGAGACAAGATCCGCTGTTCAGTTTTATGGTGTCTTATTTTGTCCTATAAATCTTAGTCATTCATTTATGCGGATCTTGTGTGGACCCCGCAAAAATAAACATGGGACCCGTATAAATGAATGGTTGAGATTTATAAGACAGAATAAGACGTCATAAAACTGAGCAGAAGATCTGGACTCGCTAGAAAATCCATGTCTACGTTTGAACTCAGAAGCAAACCCTAATTGTGTCTGAGGTACATGGTCTGAATTTGAATCCGATCAAAATCAGTCTAAATATTATCTTTTTAAAAAAATTAAAAAAAGTCATTTTGTAAGTTTTAAAATTCAAGTCAGATTAGGTCAAATTGTTTAAGCATCAATTAAAGTTCGAATATTTTAAAAAAGAGATTGAAATTAGACCGAAGTTTGGGCAACTTGAATCGAATCACATCAATTTATGCAATAGCTCGTAAATTTAGAATTAGTAGTTTAAAATTAAGCAAGGAACTTAATTAAAATACTATGAGATTCATTGTGTTTCTAAATTTTAATTCATTTCAATCGAGCTGTAGTTTCTTTGACCGCGATTGTAACTATTAATTTCTTGAATTAAAAGGCTATAAAGAGACTTATAATGCGAGTGACAAGGTATGGTAAAGATAGATCAAGCCAAATAGTTTGAGCATGAACTAAAGTTCAAAAATTGTAACAAAGAGTTTGAAATTAAACTGAAGCTCAGTCAACTTGAATCGAATCCATTAAATCTAATTAGTTTCACATCGATTTATGCAATACCTCGTAAATTTAAAATTAGTGATTTAAAATTAAGTAAGGAATTTAATTAAAATAATATGAGATTCATCATGTTTCTAAATTTTAATTCATTTCAAACGAGCTCTAGTTTCTTTCACCGTGATTGTAATTATTAATTTCTTCAATTAGAAGACTATAAAGAGACTTATAATGTGAGTAACAAGGTATCATAAAGATGGAAAAGTTGTGGTTTACAAGTTTCTGTAACAAAGAACAAAACTTGCCAAAATTTTCCGTTTCTGCATAGAATTACTTTCCTGAGAATCATACATTTCTTCTACTGAAATGTAAGGTTGACGGTTGTTATAATCTAGTATCGAAATCAACTTCTGTATCAATTAAGAATAAGACTGTGTATTATTAAATATTTTCAAAACTCGAGCATCAGCAAAGCTTTCCGTTGTTAGTGCTGTTAATTATTGTAAACCAATGCTCAGAATGTATTCTTGTATTTGTATTACTAAGATCCCGTTTGGTTGACGGGAAAGTAAAGTAAATTTGAAATATGAGTCTTCGGAAAATAAATCTACGGAAAGTAAAGATATTCACATGTTTGAATACTTATAAGAATTTTAATAGAAAAGTTATGTGAATTCTTATTATAGTGTTTGGTATGCAACAGTATTTTATGAAATGTAACTTAATTTTGACTTATGTTTCCAATTATATCCTTACAAACCAAATTAAAATTGAAATCGTTAAATAAGAAAAATATGAATCTTAAGAGCAAAAATATTCAAAATCTAAATATCAACTGATACTGAAAATTTTAAAAAATGGAAGAAATTTTCAAAAAAAAATTAAATTTCCCTCCCTCCCTCTTGTCTCTCATTTCTCCCTTTTTTTCAAAGTTTTTTAATTAGTTATTTTATTTATTTCAAATTTTATAATTATTGT
>JANZLX010000009.1:25391431-25405190 GCA_025531955.1 Erythroxylum orinocense
ACATTTTTCATCATATTTTATTTTCTTATAGGATGATAATAATGCAAATGATATGAAGATGGAGTTTTGAATGTTGTAGAGTTCACGCAAAAATAATTTGAAACTTTAGTTATTTCAATATTTGTTCCAGTTCTAACTTGTGAAAAATATATGTTGTCTTTGTACTAAATATTATAATTTTTATTATTCTAAATTTTTTAATACATACAAATCAAAATCTTTACTTATTATTATTAAAATAATTTTAATTTAGAGCGTTCGTAAAAATCTACTCTTTATATTTTCTATTTTAAAATTATATTTTTATGCGTTATACAATTCGATAGATATAAAAAAAACTCAAACAACTCAATAGATTTAGATATGAGTAGTAAATCGTAAAAATCGATAGATATAAATATAGATATAAATATAAGTTAAATTATAAAAAATAAATAAAATAAAATCCGAACCGAACCTCTGCTATTATCATCTCTAATCTTGATATCATAAAGTATCTTTAATGATTGTAAGTTATTAAATGTAAAAAAAATGGAGAAATCTGATTATATTAAGAAAGTGCACGAACCCCGAAAGATTCTTTGAAACAATAAACAACCACTGTCATACGTGTGGAATCACATCTGCCGTGGTTTGTGTTTCAATGTGTCCTTTCCAAGTTAAAAAGGATGACCAAATGATATATGCATTGAGTACGTACGATTGTGGAGTAGAGAGGCATCACATGGGTGAGTGTTAGCGTAATAGTGGTGGGTGGGTCATATCTGACCCACAAACAACCTGTCAACCATGTGGGTGTGAGGTGATGATGGAGGGACCATCTTGTTACTTTCTCATCGCCTTCTCTTCCTCCATTAATGGCAGGCTTTGAAAAGACAAAAACCCCACTTTTGGATTTGCAGAAACAGATCATAATATACGGTAGATAAGGAAATGGAGAGCTGAAGAAGAAAAAAATGAAATCTTTTTGGCTAACAAATGCATGTCCTTTTAATCTTTCCAACCTGAAGGGTTGATGCCTGTGTAAAACAAACTATTAAAATTACAACAAACGTGAAGATGGAAACTTTTTATAATAAATGATACTTAAGAACTGAACTGAGCTTCATTTTTGACTTTTTCTTTTACCTTCCCTTTGTTCTTCCTCTTCCAAGCAATACAAACACCATGCAGATAAAAGGGAATCTTTTGCTTTTGCTTTTAAACCCACTTTTGATCATGTCTTCTGGTCCTTCTTTCTGCTGTACAATGATTTTGATTAAACACAGGCTAAAAACCTACACTACATTCTTGGGCTTTTCTAGCTTTGTCCTTTCCAGGGAAGGGAAGACACGAGTGGGAAAAAAAAAAGGGAAAATTACTGTTCCATAAGGTTTACAAGCTACACATCTGTGTTACAATGTCTTCTTTTTGTTTCCTTTACTAGTTCTTTCTCATTTACCTGTGGACCTTCTGAACTTCAACCACTAAAGAAGATAGTACAACAAAGAAAGGAATGGCTGACCCAGTTCCTTTACTGCCTTCCACGTATGCAATTTGTATGGTAGTAAGTAGTATATGTTTGAAGGTGACGGTAGATACTGAAAAAGGCCGTAGTAATAGTAGTAATAGTGACGGTGTTGGTGGCTGTTTCTCTCTACATATATCTCCACTTGACGTGAGTTTTTGTTTGGTTATACTTATCAATCTTCCTGACAATCGTAAACAAGGAAAAAAAACCCAACAAACCCCATTAAACAACAAAAATGTAGAGGTTTGTATGCATGTGAAAGTGGGGATTAAAAAAAAGAAAGGAAAGGAATCCAAAGTTTGATTATGTTACCTAAGCCATAGGATATGAAAGCTAAATTCCAACAGGGCATGTAGGCCCTCCAGTGTCGGTATACATGCCAATGGCTCCATGCCCTGAAGAGAACCTAAAAAAGAAATGGTTTCCAGGACTGAGTTATATGTTTAGAATACAAGGGACAAGGCTATTATTTGAAGAGCTAAGCAAATTGTTACCTGGGCATTTGGCAGTTGAAGGACTTGAAGGATCCCATGTCAATTGAAGAACTGGGAGGGACTAAATTTGATGAAACCAGATTAGTGTTAGAAGAAGATGAAGCTGACACTATGGCTTCCTTCTCAATCTCAATAACTCCATTGGAGAAGGAAGAAAAAGACTCTGCAGGCCCTTCGGTGGGTGAAGCAAAGGGGCTGTCAGGAAGGTTGTGGTCCAAACTGCAATAAAATCACAAGGTTCATAAATCCAACCCAACAGTTTATTGAATTGGAAACCACTTTCTAACAAATCAAGAACATAATTGGCAAATTCTGGTTTTACCTTTCTAATAAATCACCGTCCTCACAATGGTAGTTTTCTTTACAATTTCCATTATCCACTGGGGATTCTTTACCAGAAGCAGCGTTCAAGGGCTGCTTTTCAGGTGGAACTGTTACAGAAATACCTGGAACTGCACCATTCTCTGCAGTGAAACAAGTGAAAATCTGAATTTATAAAGTTCACTCCACATTGATTAAATCTGTCCAACGGATTAGTATAGATATATGTACCATGTGGAGAAACTTGTGTCCTACTGTTGAGTGGAGGAAAAGCCACAGATTGATGATTGAAAAGATTTGGAGACTGAATTGGAGAAGGAACAGGGCTACCATTGGAAAGAGCCCTGTGATGCTGATGTTTCTTAACATCAGCAAGCTCGAATCCCATTAATCTTCTACTCTGAAGCTCAAGAACTTGCTGCAGATCAGCTTGCTCCTCCAATTTCCTTCTCCATAACATGTCCTGAGTATTGTAGAACATCCTTGCTCCTATATTTCAAGAAATGGAAAAGAGTTAATCCATTAAGAAGAAATATCTTCAAGTCGAAAAGATTGGATGTTGCTCTCTTACCAAGCTGGAGATCAAAAGGGTCTCTTGAATCAAGACCAGTTGGAGTACCACACGGTGAGAAATCTCCCCTATCCACTTGCTGTGCTTGTTGTTTCCTGCAAAAAACACCAAGTCTCAATCAGGCAAGTGTAGGAGAAGATGTCAGGAAATGAAGAATTCGAGGGCGAAGAGAGAATGCCTGTACTTGTCTGGAACTTTGCCTTTCTCTTTGTAAGGCTTCACCAGAACTCTAGCATCACAAACAAAATGAGGGTTTCCTTTAGCTAGTATGATCTTCACGGTCTCTGGATAAACAAAAGTTACAAAACCAAACATCCTCTTCTGCTGATATGGAATTCTAACATCTTGCACAGGACCATAAATACTGCAAAAAATGAAGGCAAAACATCAGCAACAAGTTCCAATCTCAGCACAAATAGAAAAACCCGCTTAGTAAGCACCAACCTGAAGTAATTTGACACATCTTCCTCTCTGAAAGTGCTATCAGCTGGGAACGTGAGATAGATCTGCCTTGAAGCTGGGTTGATCAAATCATTCCTGTCCAAGCGAGCTCGACAAAGCTTGTGCATGTCTTCCCCCCTGATCAAAGCAGCAGCAGCAGCTCTACAAATTCTCAACCCAACAAAGAACTAATTAAGTTTCACCAGAAAATAAAATTCTGCCAAAGATTCAGCCAAAAGATTTCATCTGTTACCTCTGACTATCGCTCTGATGCTGTTGAAGAAGAAAGTTCATGCACTTAGGAGAATAAGGAAGAGAAGTAGCGCCGATGAGCTGTGAAGCTGCAGCTAGTCTTTGCTGCTGAGCAGACTTGGATCTAATCATCTCATGGCACTGGTCAAGTATATCAAACTTGTTTGGTGAACCCACCATATTTGCACCATCTGATTCTCCAAGACCGCCATGCACAAACCTACAGTTGCTCCCGTTTTTGCAGTACCCTCTAGCGAAGTAAAGACAAGGTCTCCATCCCAACTCGGAAGTTGGGTCTTCCGACGCTAGAACATCGTTAACAGAGCAGCTCCGTCGATGAACAGAACCACCCCAGTAGGAGGGAAACAGCATAGGATCGTTACCAGCTGCACACGTACTAGTTGGACTTGATAAAGCATCGAGTTGAGGGTAAAAGAGATCCGAGCTTTTGGACCCAAGCTTTGAAGAGTTATCATTAAGAAATGATAGTTGGTCTTGAAGCTGGAATTCATCGATCAAATCAGACCCTCCACCTCCGTTAGCGAAGAAAGGAGCTGAAGCAGGATTAAGTGAGCTACCATTTGGACTTATCAAGTCATCAGGGTTTGGAAGGTCAGAGACACAGCGCCATGAAGAACCATTAGATGAAGACAAGTTTGGGATAGCGAGTGAAGGTGGGATATTCAGTCCAAGCCTCGAAGATGAGGAATTTTGCCTTGAAATAAGTATGGGGTTGCCTGAAAATAGCGGAGATGGTGATGATGGACTGGAAGAGCTCGTCGGAGAGTTGAGTCCGAGTTCTTTCCTAGCCTTCAAGATCACCGAATGAACAAGAGCTTCAGGGCCAAAAGCCAACCTAATCATTTCTTTTTCACCATGGTCCTGAATCAAAAGAAGACCCATGATTTTGGAAGCATTTTCTGGGTCTAGGCTTTGGATCTTCGAGAAGACAATTCTTGTTGCCTCATAACCATCCATAGCTTATCACAGTAGGTTTCACACCAAACCCTTGCCCTTCTTTTGTCTAAAAGCTAACAGAGACTTGTTCTCTTGATTTTTTGAGGAAAATGAGTGTCTCTACTCTCTCTATCTCGACAAGTAAAACTTCTTTCTCAACCACAAGCCCTACCCACCAACCTGAAAGAAGAGTACTACTGGCAAGGCAACAGTTGCTAATCAGTGTCGTTCCTTTTGGTTCCTGCAAAACCCAATAAAGGAAAGGTAAAGCGAAAGAAGGAAAAAAGGAAAGATAAACGTTCAAAAAGAGTATTCCCGTGTGTGCGCCATTAAAAAGGAAGAAGCTTGAAGATAGAAACCCTTTGTTAAAAGCAAAAGTAAGGAGTTGGAATTGAATTTCTTCATAAGGCAAACCCCATGAAAAAAAAATGAAACTCACTCACTCTCTTCTCTTATACCTTTCTCTTTTCTCTTTAACACCTCTCCACTTCACTCACCCTCAGCTCTATATAAATGGGTAGCCCTTATATCTCAAAAACCTTCTCTCTGAAACTTACCACAAAAGCCAAACCACCGCCATCTTCCAAAGCAGGTTGCAGAAGCTAGTAACAGCAATAACAGAGGAAGTGAGAATTGCTTGCTTCGACCTGCAACTACTGTAGCTAAAAAGGCCTTTTTGGGTTTCTGAGCTAGTAGTCAAAGCTTCACTTACTCTCTAACCAAACTTATCTATATATCATCTCTACGTCTTTGTTCTTGTGTCTCTCTCTATCTCCATCGCCACCTCTCTCCGTCCTTTCAAGTTTTTATGAAAACTAGAGAAAGAGAGAGAGAGAGAGAGGCTGTGTTTGTGTTTTGAGTGGATCCAGATCTGGTGCTGCCAGGCTCAAATAATGCACGTTCTCCTGACAAATTAAATAATGTCCTTTTATTTTTAAAATTTTTATGTTTCCACCCACGTGCTGAGAGTTGCTGTGCACGTCACGCTCCTTCATTAGAGGGTGTGGGACCAGATGAAGGAGAGGTGGAGTGTTGTGATTGGATTGTGAGTCACAGTTGATTGATTTTATTATGTAAGTGAGAGTTTTGGTTGGATATGGGTTGAGTAGTGTGGTGGAGGGGTCAGTCAAATCTCAAATTCAATCTCCAATCAATTTTCTGCGAAAAATCCTCTTACAGTTCTTACCTCCTTTCTATTTTAAAAAAAAGTTATTTATTAAATTTCAAATTTCATAAATCTTCTTAATTGTGGTAAATTATATTACGGGGCACTTGGTTAACGCAGGAAAAAAGTAATAAAAATTAGGTTGGATACAGTCAGAAATAGAAATAGATATTATTATTATTATAATAATAATTGATAAAGATATATATAATTATAAAGATGAAAGTGTGATTTATTTTTTAATCAAAATGTAATTTTTCAAAAATTTAAATGATTAAATCATGAAACAAATTTGAAAAACTATTATACAAATTTAATGTTTATTTTGTATAATTATTTTATTTTCATTAAATTATATATTAACAATCTCCTTATTCCTTCAAATATGTTGGATATGGACAGCAATCTAATAAAAATTTCATTAAAAAGCAAACTTTAAAAAAGTTAAATAGTACGCAATTTTATCTCTATTAATACGCGTCCAAATATGTTGAATATCACCAAACTAATAAGCATATTTAATTATCCTTTTACAAATTTAAAGTTAGGGGTAAAGATGCGTACTATTAGACTTTTTTAGATTATATATTTCAACGGGATTTTTATTAGGTATAAATTTTAAAGTACTAAAATTTAAATTACCTTCTTAATGTGATGTAATTGAGAATGAAGTAATTGTTCTATTTTTTTAATAGTGATGGGTAGTATTAAACGATATCAAATGTCATTACAACATAAATAAAGTCAGGGAGAACAAACCCCAACAGTGAGAGTCAGAAATAGAACCAGATGTCGAGGCTAATATATGACAACTTGATTCGCTGACCTCTTAACACGAGAAACAACGATAAATCGAAATTAATCTAACAAGCTTTTAATATCAAAAACCAAACCACCAAGATAGGAGCTAGTTTGTTTTCCTCAACCAAGCAATCTAATTCAACGTCAATTAATCTGTCGGCAATGTCTCCCTTCAACCAACTAAGCGCCTCCTTCAAACCAACTCTCTCTACGATGACTGGGTTTGCAACCACTCCACTGTTGCACATACCACCATCTGCACAACAGCCCAGATGATCACGGAGGATTCATCCCGCACCTTCGACATTGGAGTCATGTTAAAACATAGAATCCACATTCAATTTAAGAGTACCTTCGATAAGCAGCTCTCGTTTCAATGGGGACGACAACTTGCCTTGCCGCCACTGTTGTCTTCCACTTAGAAACAAGACGGGCAACGACGATACAGATTGCAGCAGCAGAGGGATATCGCTAGTGCTAGATAAATGCGTTTCTGCATCACCAAATCTCTCACATAATCGCCACACCTCTCTATTGCTGCTCCATTGTCTAGAGTGGCAGAACGTCTTGCAGTCACTGGTGGATAGTCTGCACGTTAATAATTATTTTAATTTCTTAAATAACTTTGATGTAATTAAAAGTAGTTTAAACATACCTAAATTTCAATGTCACTACTACATTTTAAATTCAATACACATCCTGACGGCAGCATATAAAAATGGGAATAAATAATATATTCTTATATATTAAGCTCCAAGCATTTGACATTTGACATTTGAAATCGGAAGACAATGCAACATACTAACTTTGAAATCATCCAACAAAGGGTGCTTATTAAACCTTTGTTGCTTTCACAGTTTATCAACCTCCTATTATTAATTATATAATTTGAGTCTTAATTTTACTTTGTAACACCTTATGCTAACGAACAAAATAATCAGTTCGGATCAAACTTAATTTAGTTGGATTAGAATATATAAACTCGATCAAATATCAAATTTGGAATTACGTATCTAAACTTGATTATGTACGAGTTTGGATTGAAATTTAATAAATTTTTTGCGTGTTTAATTAATTGTAACAGAAATGTCGGACAATTTTGTCATTCTTATAATATTGGGCAACTATTAATTGTATTTTAGTTTTTAATAAATTATCGGTTAAGTTACATAATTTGATATTAGCAAAGGAAATAAAGTGACTCAATAAATTATATAAATTGATTAATCAAAGTTCGGGAGAAAAATATATTTCGATTAGTGTGGACCGCACCTATATCGAATTTGTGAAGAAGAAGCCCGATATGAAAACTATATATAAAAGTTAATGTATCCTTCAATTACTTATATAATTCGTAAGCATACGGATTCTCTAACCTATTAAGAACGCTTACGTTTTAAGAAAATTGAAGAAAGACGTTAACCGAGTGTCAATGATGGACTTTCGCAAAGATCTTGGTGGATTGAAGCTCGTTTTGGTCTCGAAAACTGCTTCAGAACATCAAATAAAACCAAAATCAAGTATTATGCATTTCTTTCATTTTAAACCCTTTTATGAACGATTCGGGACACGTAATAAGGTTTATCTTACGTGTTATAAGAAATTTTTGAGTTTATCGCGTTAAAGCAAAGTTAACATGTTAAGTTAATGCTTGTCGAAATTAAATTTGAAATTTAACAAAAAAAATTACCTGGTTAATTATAATAAATTATTTCAAGTTCTAAGTAGATTAAAGCAAATTCAACTAATTATGTTTTTATTTTTTTAGAAACAGAGGAACCCGCAGCTACTATCTTTTAAATTTGCACTGGGTAAATCTTCGGATTGATGCAATAATTTGCAAATCACACCAACCGAGTATTTCGTACTAGGTAAACCCTGTACGACAGACTCGATCGAGAGAGCGTAAATAAGAGAATTCAAACACAGACCTTTTGAATTATTTTAAATTCAAACCAAATTAATAAACCAACTCAAATTTTATTAAGTTGGAGATCAAAATTTTAAAAATTAAACTCTAACTTAAGACTAATAACAATATCAACAATAATAATTTAATAAAAATTTTAGTAATAACTAATACGAGAATTTTAAAAAAGTCCAATTATAGCGACATGACTTGTCCTCACCCAAATTATGCTCGTAAGAATGCAACTTTTTTTTACTTTTTACTTTTTACTTTTTACTTTTTCCGTTAATAATAAACTTTAACTTTTACATTAGAAAAGAATGAAGGGCCGTTCTCGGGAACATCTAAGTTGAGCCCCACCGCAAGAAAAAGCATAAGTTGCTATCTCCTCTCCATCAAAGTATGATTGCGACAATACGGTTTTCAAATTATATAAACCACAAAGTGGAAATTTTGTGGACCTTTTCACGAAACCCTCTTCTTTTTCTTATTTTATTTTTTTATTCCTCCTCAAAAGATTCAACCCAACCCCCATTTAAATATAACAATATTTTAAAAATTATAGCAACAAAATAAAAAATTTAAGATTTAAAAATTTGACTAAATTGGTTAAATATTAAATTAAATTAAAATTTTGGTAATATAATTAAAAAAGATTTTCTTTATCAACCGAAAAATTTAAAGTTTAATTAAACAATGAATTATTAAATAAAAATTAATTGATTTATTTTTATTTATAAGAATTTATTAATTTATAAAAATTGACCAATAAATTAATAAACTAATCAATTTTAACAAAAATAGTTATTAAAATAAATCGAACCATCAAAACGAAAACTAAACCAAAAAGTTAGACGATTCGTTGCTTTTACGATTGAATCGACAAAACCGATTAACACAAAAAATTTGGCATAATTACAAAAAATATAAAAGTCCTTAACTATCTAAAAACAAAACAAGTAAAATGAGTTTTTCAAATTTAGGGAGCAATTGATCCGCATGAAAAAATGGTAATAAGAATGAGAATAAATATAGTAAGTAATGATAATGGATATTATCATTATAATTATGATTGTTGGTTAAGAGGAATTATTGATTACCATTAATATTGATAGTGCTTGATTTATAAAAAAATTTAAGAAATAAAAATGAATTATATTTTAATTCATTAATTAATTATACTGAAGGATTCCCCAAAAGTGGGATATCAAACATTTACCGCTATAATGATAATCAACAATCGATCGGATTTGGGCGGTCAAAAGGTACTCCTCTTTTGCTCTGTATCGCATGGATTTAGGCTCTATTAATGATTGGCAACAAGCTAATATGAACAGATCCATGTCATCTCGTCTAGTAGAAGGGCATGGGGTCGTGGAAGGACTGCGAGATGAGGCACGACTTGATTGGTTGTGCTTTGTTGATGGTGCAACTTTTATGGATCGATGTCTATATGGATATGGAGCTGTATGTCAAGATGGGGAAGGAAATTTCGTGAGAGTAGTTTCTGGTTATTTTGTAGGGCGCTGTAGTTCCGATGTGGTTGAAGCTGTGGCGCTGCGGAAAGCGTTAACTTGGGTCTTACCTCTTTGTCATGGTCGATGGGCTTTTTACTCCGATGCCTAAAAATTAGTTTCTGCTATAAATAATTTTCATGATAACTGGACTGAATTTAGTAGAGTCATTTTGGAATGTAAACAATTATTGAGCGTTAGACCTCAAATCAAGGTCAGTTGGGTTCGTCGGCAAGCCAATGTTGAGGCTTATAAATTAGCAAGGGTCTCACATTTATATGCTAGCCGTTGTAGTTGGGATTTTTCCCTACCTCTTTGATTAATACTATTGATATTGCCTTTGTTAAAAAAAATCAACAATTAATTACTCATTTTTCATTTTTTACCTATTAATCCTTTCTCAAACTCATCAACCAAGCACTCTGTTACTTCAAAATTTAGTTACATCTCAAATTGGATTGGTATGATTGGTATAAATTAAAATTTTTTTGATATATTTTAATTTAATCATTGAGTATAATTTAATTTTTTTCAATTTAATGCTTAAAAAATCCTTATTTTTGTGTAATATTTTTAAATTATCATAAAATTACTTTTTAACTATTTTTACTACAATAATAAAATATTATAATTATTAAAATTTAATATATTATTATTTAAAGGTGATATATTAAAATGCAACTAAATAAAAATAAAAAATCAAAGTGAAATCAACCTTTTTCTTTTAATGCGTGTAATAATTCACATCAGAAAGCAGAGTCGTTACCTTTTATAAAGCTTTTCGTGATTTATTATTACCAAGTGGTGTGCAGAACAAAAAGAGAGAAAAAGAGGAGAGGGGAATGAGTAGTTCCCAATTAGTGGGTAGTAAAATAAAAGGGCATTGGATTGGAATTCAAAAAAGATAGAGAAAGAAAGTAACCATTATTACCCCCTTCTGACTAAATTCGAGTATATGATGTTACAAACAATTAAATGATAATTTATAATATAAGTATTAAATTAATTAATTGTGAAAATTTCGAACGGATCAATTTTTTGATTGGTGTTTAACTTTCTGATTCGATTTATTTTAATAACTTTTGTTATTAAAAATCGATCAGTTTATTAATTAATCAGTTAATTTTTTAAAACTAATTAATTTTTAGTTAGCAGTCTTTCTTTTCAATTAAACTTTATATTAATGAAGATTTCCTTCAACCATATTTCAAAATTTACAATTTTATTCAATCTATAACTGATTTTATGACAGTCTAATACCGGTTGAACTTTTCAAACTTTGTACCTCTTGTCTTACCGATTTAACTTCTCGTTTGATTTATAAAACAATAAAATATGATCAAAGATGACAAATGAGTCAAGTTAAATTAAGGTCTAATTGAGCCCCAATTCAAGCTCGATTAGATTTTCTTTTATTTTTTAAAATAAAAATGACATCGTTTTATGTTAAACTTTTAAACTTTAAACTCGGAATGGCCAGCTGGAGTCCCAATTATGCTCGAAGCTTAAAAAAAAAGGCTCCAAATATGACCTGATGCCTAGTCGACTCAAGTCGAGAAGGGCTTTTTTTTTTTGGTTCCCCAAATATGATGTATAAAGTTTTGTGATAATTAGGGAATATTATATATAATTGATAATTTTAAAATACATAAAAAAGAAAATTAATACTCCTTCATATTAAAAAAAAGTGTCGTTTTAGAGGAATTTTAATTATTTAAAATAAGTATCGTTTGTGACTTTTTATGCATATTTATGATTTTACTTCCAAAATTACCCTTAATTTTTCTCACATCTTAATTACATAAATTATACGGATTATATTTTAAGGCAATTTAATATTTAATTAATAAGGGTATATTAGATATTTCATTAATTTTCTTAATAAATGTGTATTCCTGTAAAACGACACTTATTTTAAATAGGAAGGAGTAAAAGTTTATGTACATTTTGACATTTTAAAATTAAGAGAATCTCTCTTTTGGTTGTGGCGCACAAAGCGTGTAATAATATTAATTAATGATTATCCTCGTACTTCAAAAAATTTGACAAGCACAAATACTTGTTATTGTTGATGTTATGGGGATGCTAAATGATTTTAGGACACGATGAGAGCTAAACAGTTATGTTCTGGACCACCTAACAAAGGGTGTTTTAATAATGTGTTATTTAATTTAGTTTATTTATTTATGTAAAACATATTTGTTATAATTTGGAAAATTTTATTTATAATTATCAAATATTTATTTTTATAATAAAAAGAGTATTACCATACCCATGTGATAAATTGATTGATAAATTAATATATTAAATGAAAAGATTTATTCAACAAATTTAGTAATAAAATCAATAATATTTTATACTAAATAAATTAAATTGAGGGTGAGCCTTGAAGTAACTAGTAAAGTTATTCTTTTATCATTACAAGATTACAAATTTAAGTCACAAAACTATTTTTTTTGTAAAAATGTAAAGAGAATGTTGCGTATAATTGAAGTCCCTTTCTTAGTACTTGTAAAACGGGGAGTCTTGTGCATAGAATTCGTGGACTAAATAAATTAAATTGTAGGTCAATAAAAATGTACATTTAATTAAGGAATGTTAAATTCAAAAGTGTTTAATCTTTTGAAGTTTTTTTTATTTAGTGTCAAACATTTGAAAATTTTCAATTTAATAATAAACTTTTTAAAAAGTTTTATAAATTATGTCAAAAGTTATTTTTACTTATATAACATATTCATTAAACGTTACAAAAATGTTTATCAATAAAAAACAATATTTTAACTTAATTTGTATGAACTTTAAAATACTTATACCCAAATCGAAAATTTTAGAAAGTTTGGTACTAAGAGCCTGTTGGTTTACGTGAAAGAATGGTAATAAAAATGAGCATGAACATAGTGATAAAGGAAAATAGATATAGTTGTTATAATTATAATGATTGGTTACGAGGAAATAATGATTACCGTTATCATTGATAAAAATTAGTTTATTAAAATTATTGAGAAATAAATTTGTTATATTTTAATTAACTAATTAATTATATTTTAATTGATTAGATTATAATCAATCAATTAATTATACGAATTTATATTTAAATTAATTACATTGTAATTAACTAGTTAGATAAATATATATATATGGATATATTATATTTTAATTGTATTTTATTGAAAATTTAAAATAAAAATACTTGACACTCGCGTGTTGATAAGGAATGCAAGTCATTTCCTTGATATGTGTGGAGTATGGATTAATATCGAAAAATAGGATATCAAATAATGGTTGATTCAATGATATTCATTTTTATCGTTTTAAAGAAGCACTCTCTAAATTAATTTTTTTTCCAAAAATTAAATAGTAAATACATGTGCTAATCTTTAAGAATTATTATTATGAAATGAAATTTATTTAAAATTATATTTTTTATTTTACAATTTTACTAATACCAGTATTTATTGATCACAATCAAAAGTATGAATTTCGCACTGTAACGGTTGAAAAAAGATACGAAATTATATTAAAAAATATCAATTAGTACTAGATGTTTTCGCATAATATTATCGGTTAGTATCGTAAACTTTGAAAAATAGGGCTTTTGAAAAAAAAAATTCTTTCAAACCCTCCTACTCAATTAGTTATTTATTTCAACTTTTATTGTGATTTTAATTTTTATTTTCAAACCCTCCTACTCAATTAGTTATTTATTTCAACTTTTATTGTGATTTTAATTTTAATTTTAAATTAAAATAAATATTTTTATTACTTATAATAATTATTAATTAAATAAAACTTTAAAATAAACTATTTTTAATGAAAATAATTTT
>JANZLX010000009.1:25408998-25419838 GCA_025531955.1 Erythroxylum orinocense
TAGTTTGAGTTAAGTTTAAAAACTAATTTAGATTATTATATTAATAATATTTAATTAGTTCACGTTTAATATTTATATTGCGCGTGTTTCGTTATTGTTTTTTAATCAAAATTTAAGAAAAATTCTAAAAATAAAAAAATAGGAGTTTTTTTTAATATAAAAACTATAATTACTAAAAACGTTTATACAAGCCTGACCTTTGCAATGATAGGAAGGGCACCTACTCAGGAGACCAGATCCTCTGTCTTATTCTATCTCATGAAATCTCACTTATTTATTTTGTGGGCCTTACATGAGTCTCATACGGGATCCACATAAATAAACGACTGAGATTTATTGGAAACAATAAAACACCATCTGAACTCCCTGCTCAGAGCCTACTTTTGACTTATTTTTATTTTGTTTCGTTTTGCTTATTAAAAAATGATTTTTTTTTATACTTTATTTCGAGCTTATAAAATGTTAGGAATGAACCCGGGTTGAGTTAGGATGGATACCAAAAATAATTTAAGTTACCTTGAAGAAGATACAAAGAGTGATGGTTCTAATTAAATTGGCCTGCAAAGAACGACCCATTAAGTGATACATATATATAGAATTAGTGCGCATAAGAGGAAATCAATCATTCTTTGTTGTTGACTCAAAAGTACGTGAAAACTGGGTTTGATACTCCATTATTACATAAACCTTCCCCAGATACTCGTGGACTTTACTATATAATAATAACTACTGTAGGTCGTAGGAGCTTGTTAGTCAACTTCCTCTTTCCTTTACACATATCTAGTCTAGTGTTGACAATGAATACTGTTTGAATCACTTGAAGTTCCAAATTTATAATATTAATATTATTACAAAATAGTAATAATATTAATATTAAGAAAAGAAAATAATAATAATAATAATAAATATAAATAGTTAAAATAATAAAATTAATAATAATAAGAATAATAGTAAGTAGAATAATAATAATAATAATAATAATAATAAATTTAATAAGAATACTAAAATTAATAATGAGAAGGAAATTTAATAATAAGGAATTTAATTAATTAATTAATAATAATAATAATAATAATAATAATAAGGATATTTTGATTTTTTTGTTAGTTATTCTTTTGTCATTTTAAGTTATATTTTCAAACCAAACACTGGTATAGAAATTCTTTAGCAGTAAATCAAACAAAGTAATGTTTATTCTATTTTATTCCTCTTCTTTTCGATTCCTAAGAATAATTATTCTATTCCTTATTTATTATAGCTTTTAAACCAAACAGGCTATTAATCTACACTCGATTGGGCTTAAATACCTAATCTCAAACTTAATTAAACTTGGATTACTATGTTAATTTTAGGTCAACTTAACCTAGACTCAAGTATGGACTCAATTAAATCAAAATTAATTAATTTACTTTGAAATTAATAAAATAGGATTAGGTTAAATCCGAGTTAATTTGGTCACCTCTAAGATCAAATCGAGTCTAAACCTTTTAAAACTCAAAATTTTGTCTTCAAGTCTTAATCTACTCTTGACTAGGCTCACATATCCGATGTCTAACCTAATTAATATTGATTTACTATGTTAATTTTAGGCTAATTTAATACAAGTTCAAACCTAAACTCGATTAAATTAAATTAGATTGATTGACTTTAAGACGAGTAGATTAGTATCGAGTTAAACCTGAACTAATTAAGAGATAGTACCTAAGAGTACATTATTATAATTTAATTCTTATGATAAGATTGAAACTCGATAAGAGAAATAGAAAAGAAGGGATTGGCGGAGGTGGGTAATGATAAGCAAGAAGAAGAGGCTTTTGTTTCATAAATTTTACAAGTAAAGGTTTGTCTCTAGCGCATACAATGTCTCTTTCAAAAGAGAAAATGGACATCAATATCATAAAGAATGCTAATAGGTTTAGTGCATACTTATATTATATAGAAATGTAGCAGAAGAAATTTAATAGTACAGGTGAGTTGGTAAGGGATTCTTTTGGCTTAAGTGAGGTTGTAGGTTTAAACCTCCCTCATATATGTAACTGTTTAAAACTTGTAGTTAGATCTTTGCCTTTCACAAAGGACCTACTCAACTCGAGTAAGGATTGGTTTAGGTGTAAGAAACTCAAAGATGTCTTCCTATAATTAGGACTTTAGGACATCTCGTGGGGGAAAAAAAAAAGAAATGCGAAACAAGAAGATAGTGAAAAATGGGATCCATAAGCCAAATTGCCTAATTAGTTGGTAGGGTTTGATCGGTTTGTCTCTCCATTAATACCTGCTTTTTTGCTTAATTATGTATTACTAAGGCCTGATTTTGCAACCAAAGTGATTAATTGTAAAAAATCTTAAACTTTATTTAATATTATAATATTAGCTCGATTTTAAATAGTGTTAAAATATTTCAACTTTTAATTTTAAATAAAAATAATTAGATATTAAATTATATGACGAGTTATGTTAGATTAATATTTTTATATCACATATTGTATTTGTATCACGTATGAATTCTATTATTTAATAACTCTCAAATAACAAAAGCTCTAAAATAATTAAGAACTAAAACATATGAAGTGTATAATTATTTTAATTATTTTAATTTATTAAATAATAAAATTCACATGATAAAACACTAATTTGATGTGCAATAGAGAACCTTAATTTTTGGTAAAAAATGAAAGTTAGAATAATTTATCGTTATTTTTAAAAATTCGGACTAATATTACATGTTTGAGCTTTTTTATACAATTAATCGGGACAATTAATATAAAAATGTATTAAAAATATCCGATAATACGTGTTTTAGAAAAATTACTTAACGAACTCTAACAACCCAATTTAGAAGAGTAATTAGCCTGCACTCTTGACTCTTAACCAAAATCTGTCTGAAGAACATAGAAATGCATAGTTAATGATAAGATTGGTAAGTAATGTAATACATCCTTGTACAAAAATTATAGGAATACAGTAGTTTTGCTTCTAATTAGATGCTTCCTTGAAGCAGTCTAGTAAGTGTCAATCTCATTGAGATCAACGTAATAAAGTAAACCTGGAAGGCCATGAAGTCTCTTTCAGGTTTAAGATTAACTTCACTTGCTTGACCATGCAATACCGTGGTGAATGCTGGGAAGCTATTGTGTAGCGATGGTAAAAGAAAAGCCCAAAAGCTGTCGTTTGGACATATTGCAACGAACTTTGTTTTGGGTTCTTGGGCCACATCGGATATACACGGAGAATAGAGTTTATATAAATAATTAAATATGTTGGAGGTGATTTTAAATTTAAAAAACTTGTCTAATTTAATTTATAACCTATTAAATTTAAGTTAGATTGTAATTATTTCAAAAAATAGAAAACTTTTTTTATATTCTAAATTATTAATTTGTAAAATAATTTATTCGAAGATGTCGCACAAGAAGGTTACATGTGAGATGAGATCCTCTGTTTCAATTAATCAGTTCTTATCTTATTCCATTAAATCTCATCTACACATTTACGCAGAATTTGCATTTTTTTTTGTTACAAGGAAAGAAAACAAAAGAAACAACTAGCGCGTGGTACTTAAACCCCTAAGCGAGGTCCGAGGATAAAGAGTGCTAGCTCGAGCTCGGGAAAGAGTCTCTAAAATGCTGGGTGGTGGCTCCTGAAGTGTATGCAGTCCTTGCGTTACGAAGGAAGCTAAGTGAGTCAAGTGATCAGCACATTGATTGCCTTCACGTTGAGTATGCTGCAGTTGCACCTGCCAGTCGCGAAGGAGCAAGTTTCTAATACCTGTCACCAAAAACCAGAGCCCAGTCAATATATTATGTGAAGAGAAGAGAATATTGATTACCTCCAGCGAATCTACTTTCACAATCACACGACGATAGCCCCAATCCCACGCCACTATAAGGCCAGAATACACCACTCAAATTTCGGCTAACAGGGATCACCAACACTGATATTGTGTAAAAAGCCTTATATGTACTAAATTAACACAAGTTTAGAATACCCCACCAGGAGCAAGTTGCTCCAGCCCCTCACATGTAGGATGGAGTGAATCCTGGAAAGAAACAGGAATGGGCAGTGAGACCCCTGTACGTGTGGCCTCCAGGTTCAAAGAAATGTCAAACTCCATTATAGCAAGTTGCTCCAACCCCTCACATGTAGGATGAATCATGAAGTGAATCCTGAAATGAAACAGAAATGGGCAGTGAGACCCTGCACGTATGGCCTCCAGGCTCCAAGAAATGTCAAACTCCATTATAATTTGGGCACCGCCATTTGCTTCGAGACCAAATCATGCTGGTCGACAGAAACAGAAACAAAACTACTTCGGTACCTCAGTTGATGTCACTCTCTACTGTTTTCCTCTGTCTGAAGATATACTGGTAACCTTCTTCTTTGATTAATGATTTTGTTTTAGTCCGTTCGTTGGGTGTCATACTTTGTCCCATGTTGAATCAGGAAATTATTACATACACGCAAATTATTTAACAAAGAATTAATTAACTAACAAATTTAATCTAATTAATGTTTGTATAACTTATTTTATTTATTAACATCAATTAAGATAATTTAATTCAAATTAATCTATAATTAATAGTAAATATTAAATCTGTATTAATTGAGTTTCATGATAGACTTAAATTGTAATTTAATATATCCTAATAGAATTTTTAATACGAATTAATAAAAATTGAGCTTGAGTTCAACCATTACTAAATTAGCTAAAAGTAGTTATTTGATTAGCTGATCTTTGACATGTATTAACTCTTTAATATTTTCATTTTTAATCAATAATATTAATAATTACAACAATAATAATAAGTACAAAATTATATATAATAATTAATAATAACAGTAATTACAATAATTAATAATACTAATAATTATTGTTTTTATTTTTATTACAAAATTTATAAAAAATCTTACTAATAATAACAACAATAATAAATAATAATAATAATTATTATTATTATAATAACATAATTAATTTTGTATAACAAATATCATACTAAAATTAACAACAATAACATATACTAGTCATAATAGGTACAAAATTTTAAATAATAATAATAATAATCATCATCATAATAATATTAATAGCAATAATCACACAACTGAAATTTTATTAGAGTTACAAGTTAATAATAACATAATTAAATATCGTAAAATAAATATTGATACAATTATAAAATAATTAATGAATTACATCAACTCTTTTTATTATAATACAGGGACATTTCTGTCATTAACACTGTTTTTTTTTCTGTCCATGCAACCAAACACATTTCTGTCCTCAAGACGAAGATAATTTTCTCTGTTCTGTCCACCGCAACCAAACATCTCAATGTCTTCAATTTTTGTTCTATTCCGTCTCGTATTGTCTCTGCATGTTGAAGACGTTAACCAAACAGACAGTAATACTCTCTCTCAAGTACAACTAAGACTGTAACATTCAATTATCACTTGCAATAAACGCAGTGGTAACCGAACTGAACTGCTAGAACTAGACGTCCAAATAGACAACTAGAAAATTAAGAATTTGGACCCGACCTGCATTTATACTATTTTTTGAATGTTAAGATTTTTAATATAAATAAAGTGTAGAACTCATTAATAAGAATTGAGTTTGAGTTCAATCATTGTCTAAAATAATTAGAACTATCCATTTAATTACCTGATCCCTTTTATTTATTAACCCTTTAATATTTTCGTTTTCAATCAACTGTGGCAAACTCTGACACAACCAAATAATGATACGTAATGTTATTTGAAATAATTTATAAATTACGTTATTTTATGTAACTTAAAACTGCAGTAATAGATGATTGAAACAGATCCAAACACAAGAAGAGTTGCTGTTATCTTGCGCTTGGCAAAAGTTCAGCCCGCAATCCTATCCAGATACCAAAAGTTCGGCCCGCAATCCTATCCATACTCATCCGCAGGCCCAGATAGGTTTAGTATTGTTTCTTTTTTTAGTAATATTTTTTTCACGTATCTTCAAATTAAACTGTAATAAATTAATTAAAGATTGAATAAATTTTAAAATTTTGAAAAAGATTATTATTATCTATTCTAAGATTTTGAAGTTTAATTAAAAAAATTATTAAACAAAAAGTAATTGTTTTATTTTAATGAATAGAAATTTATTAATTAAAAAAATCAACTGGTTAATTTATTAATTAATAAGCTGATTCTTTTTAATAATAAGATTTATTAAAGTAAATTGGAGAACAAAAATAAAAAATCAAACAAAAATTATTAATTCAAGATTTTTACCATTGAGCCGAACTAATTAAAAATTTTCATTATTGAAAAGAACTATCCCACCAAATATTTTATTGAAGTTTTTGTCTAAAGATATTATTTATAATAATTCTATCTCTATTTAATTCAAAATTAAATAATTAAATTCGAGTTAATTAAATTTTAAAAATCATAACTTCGAGTCACGAATACAACTTTGCTATAAAAATGTAAAGGAAAGGCTGAGTACATTAACCCTCTTTCACTCTCACAGCGAGAAGTTTTATGTAATAGATTACATAATTTTTTAAAATTGGTAATTTCATATTAATTTAACTTAGAAGTTAATGATTGTATAATTTGATTAAAGTTCAAGTTAGAATTTGGTTTTCAAATATGTTCAAAACCCAAATTAAGCCTCCTAGGGGGTGGTGGAGTAGGTGAAAGGGGGCATGAGGCTAAAAGGTTATATATTCAAATTTTACCGCTCGTGCTATTTTAATTGAGTCTGTCGTATATGATTTGTCTAGTGCAGAATATTCAGTTGGTGAGATTTGTAGACTATTGTGTCAATTTAAAGGTTTACCCAGTGTGCATCTAAAGGATAATGACTGCGGACTTCTCTATTTAAAAAAAACTCAAATTAAAATAATGTTTTTTTGTTTTATAAATTTAAGAATGACAATATACTCAAATCAAACTTGAACCTTACATTCAGACCCGACCCAAGTCGTGGGCCCATTGTCATTCCTGCAGAGACCATCTATCAACTTCCGATTGACAAACAAAGTCAGGAAAAGCTTCCACACGCAAGTTTACGTGTCAAGCACAATGATGGTGACTCCAATTAGATACTCTTGCGTAAGGGGAACTCCATCTTCCCTTTTTTCTACAATTTTCGTTTAAAAGTTGAAAAACTGGAAAAACTGTTGAAGCTTGGAGCTCATGGACCACGTGGAGTGTGCGTGCTTTGCTCGTAACGGAAACTTGTGAGCCATGGCAGGTCCCTCTCATTTTACGATTTTTCATCAACAGCCTTTAGGTTTTGTGTCAGCTCTATATAAGAAAATGAGTGGCGGTAGATTTTTCCTGGAAAATTGTACTTAACCGGAAAATGTAAGAAAAAGAAAAAGAAATTACTTTTCGGCTAATTATCTGTGCATAGCTCCAAGCATACACAAAGCTAGACACAATTTTCGAGTTAACTATGTAGACATTGAAGTGGTTCCTTGGATTTTTGTAGGAAGAAGAAGCTTTGAAGCAACTCAATATCTCTGTTTATGTCTCTGTCGCTGTCACGCCAGAGCTGCTTCTTAAGATTTCAATCCCACGACGATTCTTCCATGACTGTTATCCCTGGAAATTGACGGTACCAAAAACTCTTTTTGAGTTTTCTTTCTCAGCTCATGAATTTTATCTGTTAAGTTCTTTTCTTTTTCTGGGTTTTTCTATTCATGTTCTGAAACATTTCCTTTCGCGCTTTGTTTGGGTGTGTGTAAGAATTGAAGTGAACTGGAGACGTCTCTGTGCTAAATTTTGTGTTTAATTCTCTCTTCTGATTGATTATCAGAGAACCTTTTTTCTCGGGCATGGAAGTTCTTACGTTCAATAACACACCGTTCGGTGGTATATGTTTGGATCGCAAGTTGGTTGCTGGAAGCTGGAATCTGTGCCATCCAAGGCTCTCTAATGGAAGAAAGCATAAGGTCATTTGTGCTAGGATCGATCTTAGAACTGGGTCGTTGAGATTTTCTCAAACTGACAAGTTTTTACTAGGATTCCGCAAGCATGGGAAATGTTCTCCATCAGTTGTCACGAATCAAAAGTTTAAGAATGTGGGTACGAGGGTTTCGAGTGGGAACTATGATAGTTATGTGATTGGAGAGGAGGATGTGGGAAAAATTGCTGCAAATGACGACTCAACAACTAAGGTATTAATTCCAGGACTACCAGATGTATCAAATGGTGACTCAGTTGCTTCCATAAGTAGCTGTTTCTGGGAGTGGAAGCCTAAATTTAGTGTGCACTACGAGAAAGGAGGTAGTGAGAATGTGAAATCTCCACCTGTGCTGTTTCTTCCTGGTTTTGGTGTTGGTTCATTTCATTATGAAAAGCAATTGAAGGACTTGGGTCGGGATTATCGAGTATGGGCAATTGATTTTCTTGGGCAGGGACTTTCTTTACCAGTTGAGAATCCCACCATGATGTCACCAGATGGGAACACCTCACTTGAGAAAGATATATTGTGGGGATTTGGTGATGTGGCTGAGCCATGGGCTAGTGACCTTGCTTACTCCATCGATTTATGGCAGGATCAAGTTCGTTATTTCATCGAGGAGGTAATCACTAGTAGATATGTTTGAGTTCTTGTAGAAAATCTGTTTCATCGTTCATGAGGATCAATTGAGTCTATAGTTTAGAGGTTCCATATTTTGATATTGGGTGAATGTTTTTAAGGGATATTCCTTAATTTTCAAGTATTCGCATCGAGCACCTTCTTTAAGAAATATTAAGCATAGATATGATGCATTATGCATAAAATTGACTCAACTCAGTGCCTTGAAATGCTTGTTCAGCAATTTGGGTAGTGAGTTGGAGGGTGGATAGAAATAAGAGATGCTTCAAAACATGATTCTGAAATACCAAAAATTGAGGGGTAAATAAACGTTTGCTTCCTGGATTTCTGGCTCATGTTTTTTGGTGTTTTGAGAGTTCTTTCCTTCTATCACCACCCAGCCCAAGTTACATGCAAGCAAATTTGAATACCCAAAAGATTGTTTTTTTCGAATGGAGGTAGGTAGATAGATAGATAGAAAGACTGGCAAGGAAAAGGGTGTTAAGGCATCACATTTGTGTGTGCTGCAGGTGATTGGTGAACCTGTTTATCTTGTCGGGAACTCTTTAGGAGGATATGTAGCACTTTACTTTGCTGCATGCAATCCTCAGCTGGTGAAGGGTGTAACATTACTCAATGCTACCCCCTTTTGGGGTTTTCTACCTAATCCTACAAGATCACCAAGACTGGCAAGGCTATTTCCATGGTCTGGAACGTTTCCCTTACCCGAAAACGTGAGAAAGCTAACGGACTTACTGTAAGTTTTTCTCTCTTGTTATAAATTCAGGACTTGAATGTCATTTTATTCATACTCATCCTCCAACTTACCTTGTCACTCATGTTATCTTTACTAGTTGGCAGAAAATAACCGATCCTGGAAGTATCGCAGATGTTCTTAAACAGGTTTATGCAGATCATACTACAGACGTCGAGAAAGTCTTTTCTCGTATTCTTGAGATAACTCAGCATCCTGCAGCTGCTGCAGCATTTGCCTCAATTATGTTTGCTCCACAGGGGCAACTATCCTTCTGGGAGGCTTTATCTAGGTATGCACGTTTTACCTGCTTTAATCGCTCATAGTTTCTTTTATCTCTCCACTGAGTCGAAGAACTTGAACAGACAATTGTAATTTTAGGTGTAAAATGAGTGATGTCCCTCTCTGTCTCATGTATGGGAAAGAAGACCCCTGGGTAAAGCCTGTCTGGGGCTCAGAGGTAAAAAAGCAGGTACCTGAAGCTACATATTATGAAATCAGCCCGGCAGGCCATTGCCCTCATGATGAAGTTCCTGAGGTATGTAGCTGCATTGCTAGCTCACTTAGCTCGAGTTCACGGCACAATGCATATATCTGTCTCCATCTATCTACCTCGATTGCTGTCCAAATTCTTTACCCTGGAAAGCCTGTGAAAAATAGTCATTGATCTTCACTGCTGCTAATTTCAGGTTGTGAACTACTTACTACGCGGGTGGATTAGAAACCTGGAGTCTCGAGGTTTAGTTGCATTACCTCTTCTTGATGGTGACAATGACGAAGAAAGTATCCGTCGAAGCTTCGTTAGGGACTTGGAATTTGTGAGAGAAGGAGCAAAAAAGCTGGTGAAAGTGCAGTTCTATGGATCCAGCTTCTCTCTTTGGAGTAGATTGAGGTCTTACATTAAATCCAGATTTGGAAAACTGGCAACCAAATCTGGATAACATAGTATCTTCACCACAATTACTAAATGTAAATCAGGAAGCTATTTACAGAATCTTTTCCTTTTTGGTTGTGTATATATTTACACTGACGTGCTTCTTCACATTTATACAACAGTAGCTTAAATGCATCCTTTAGATGGGTTAACTCCGGTCGTTCAGCCGAGTTCCGGTTTGGATACTTACACTCGAATGGATTCTAAGTTTAAGGTTCGAACTTAATAATTTCTTCTAATGTAGGGCAGGTAGCTGCCATTTCATCAAAACTTAAAGTGAGTGCCGATCCTTCGGAGTGATGCTGTTTTAGTTTTAAAACGAGTAAACGTCGTCGTTTTAATTCAATCTACAGCAATGAATATTTTTGGGATCTGAAAAATTATTATCTTATACTGAATTATTAATTTATCGATAAATGAATATTTTGTTAATTTATCGATAAATTAATATTTATTAATTTATAGAATAATTTTTATTTTGTACATTATATTTGTTAAATTAAATAATTAGGTTTTTCCATAACTAAGAAAAGAAAATAAATAAACAATTAATTAATGATGGTGCATTGTATCTAAGTTTATTAATCTT